>NIVC01002171.1:0-74859 GCA_002269645.1 Macrostomum lignano | reverse complement strand
GTTTGAGTTTTGAAATTTTGATCGAAATCTGATATTAGTAGCAGATCAGGCTAATCAAGAACTCACGATAGAGTGTGGTTCCATCAACGGCCTTCGGTTCTGGCGGCGTCCTGCGACGCTTAAAGCTGCGTCGGACGTCCATTGGGTGCGGCACGAAATGGCTGGCCGTGGTGCTCTGGCCTCGAAGGGCGCTGAATTCGGCTGGTAGTCTGTTGGGCCGACTTTCTCCCGGCCCGTGAGCGCCACTTCTTGAAGTTGTCCTGGATTCGGTGCGGCAGTTTCAGATTGCTTGTTAAAATGTACAATGTAGAAGTTTACCAATAGATCCTGGCTATGCGGTATAAATAACGCTTTTCGACACACATTTAACAGCTCAAAAGCAGGGAAGATATTTTTTGTTCATTTAGGATAATGCGATTACATTTAGTGTGCAATTTCTCCAACGTGCTGTTGCTGTGCCTGTACAGCATTTCGACGTTAGCGACGTCGTCCGACGTTAAAGACGCAGATGCTTTTACATTGCACTGTCATCCATTGGTGTAATATAAAAATACCAACTTGCGTCGGTGGATTTCGGAACGTTGCACGGAGTGCTAGAACGAAACTTTTTACTATTAATGCATTGAAGAGTTCCGATACGTTTATTATCAAAATGGACCCTTTAGGGTGTCAATATTTGGTTGCTATCAACACTAGCATTTCAATACTAGGCCCCCAATTTTATGTCAGAGGGCTTAAAAAGCTTGTTGTCTGCCCTCAGGCGCAATAGCTCGTAAAGACATCACGGGCACTCTACAGGCTATTCGTCCCCTTATACTTCTTTCTATAAGTAGGCGAATTCAGAAATATAATAGTATATATTTACCCGTCTCCTGCAACACGGTATTCACTAAACTAAGCTAATTAAGTGGTATGCCAAAACTTTTCTAGACAATGTCGGAGCCACTTTCTACAGTTAGATATTCAGTATTCGTTTTTTAAGTGGCGAGACCATTAGCAAGATGGTTAGGCCAGAGTGGCGTGAGAGACTCGAATGTTGGGTACTCATCGGCAACGTTAGACAACGAAAAGAGAACTGAGACGGTCTGCTGAGCAGTGAGCAGAGAGAGCACACGCGAGGTTTTGATCCGTCTTGATTGCCTCGCTTCTTTGAATAGAAAATGATTTTCTAAAGCCTCGGTGTGATAAGTAGCCAGGCACGGGTGGCTCTCTTCTCTCTCTTGCATCTTTACTCTCCGTTCTCCCTTCTCTCTCCCCCACCACTGGACCAGCTCAGTTCTGCCGGGCGACAGTCAACAATGAAAGCCATTCTTCTTTTTGCCAGTTGCTCAGCTGCCTGCGGCTAAAGTTTGCTAGGATATACTGCGTATGGCTAAAGCTCTTGCAACCCATGGGTTCTGCTGTCTGCCTCTCCCCAAGTCTCACACCGCCTTGCCAGATTGCAACCCCTGCTTGCACTACAAACAAGTAACAATATGGACATGCCTCTCAGTACAGTTGCAATGAATTGGTTGATTTTTTTTGGTAACGACCAATAAAAGTAGCTCCACTTCCCATGAAGCTGATTGGGTGAGAAGCAAGAAAAACAAACCTAAAAATTGCCCTAGCGACGTAATGGAGTTTTTGTATCCTTGGTTATAGGCTCGGAAAAATTACCGATACTAAGGCTTCTGTTTAAGTCGCAAGAAACGTCCAAGAGACCGAAAGACTTTAAAATGTGGGTTTATGCCGTAAGGGTTTACATCTGGTGTAAAAAAGGATTAAAGGTGAGGAAAGATGAGTCAAAGGTGAGGAAAACTCACTTGTAATCTGTGGCGTCATTGAATTCTCCGCTAGGTAGACCGCGCTCCGGCCTCCTAGTGTAGGTCTCCCTAACGACCTTGTGGGCTGGGTAGTCCTTGACGTAGGTCGTGGTGCCATCCACGTGACCCTCCGGGGGCACGTAGGGCTCGGCTTTATGCACGGCGTGACGCTGCAGCTCCCACGGCTTGAAGTCAAGTCGGTGCGTTGTGTCGTCTTTGAACGGCGCGTTGGAGGCAAACGCGGTAGCGTCCGGCTTCATCGAACTGCGGACCATCGCCGATTTTGGGGTGAAGTCGCGCGTGAATGTGCTCAGGCCATCGAATGGCGCCGATGGGCGCGCCCAGACCTGGCGCTCTTTCTCCTTGCGCCGCTCGAGCGGATGCGGCACAAAGCTCTGCCGGTAGTCGGTCTGGTTCTCCAGCGGGGCGGACGACATGCGAGCGACCTCGTTTGGCTTGCAGCTGGTGGACGGTCTGTGAGGAGCCAACGTTTGTTATCTGTGTGACAGTCTCAATTTAGGGATGTAAACTTAAGCTCCGGAATGAACCCCAAAAATAAGACACGAGACCAAACCGCCTGAAATCAATAACTTGCCGGGTAAAGTTGGATAAAACGGGATTTCATGTCAACCTACAGTTCGTGTCTCACCTAGCCGTATCAGGAAGAAGTTGACTGAGAAATAGTGTTGTAAACGAGCTCTAAAATATTCCTTCAAGTCTGCCTGATCGTGTGATCCTGTAGAATTCTTGGGTCCCATTCTACCGGTAACTGTTGAGTCGTCATACAATCCACGGTACTTCAGGCCCCAGTCCGGTGCTTAAGTTATCCAGTACCATATTCGTGCTAATCATGTTTTAAAATCAAAATGAGTAAAAATTATAAGCCAGAAACGCTACTGAAGCAATGCATTTAAAGTGATTTCTGTTCACTGTTGAGTTTGGACTTGAATGTGATCGGCAGAAAGCCTATTTGAACCGTCAATCGATAAAATATTTAGTGATCGAGTGAGGCAGAAGCAACTTTCAATGCCAAGAAAAAACATTCTAAATATAAAAATAGTGTCCATATAGAAGGGATAATTTAAACCAACCTGAATTATGACCGCTGATAGTTCAGCATGTCATTAAAAGTCGATTATACTCTGGTTCAGGTAAAAGTGGATTTGTCTGTTCATTATCACATGATCGATTGCTGCAAGCTAAACTATTTTATTTAGAACCAACCTAATCGCCAATCAGCCCTTCTCACCTGCCCGGGTGGGCCACATAGTCGGTGGTGTAGGTAGGCAGGCCGCCGAACGGAGTCTTGGACGGCTCCCACTGCGGGTTGGTGCGGCTCCGCTCCAGCTTGGGCATGTCCCACTTCCGGTAGTCGTGCTTGTAGGTCGGCTCGCCGCGGAATTCGCCAGCAACGCCGCGTTTCACTTCGCGCTTAGCGGGCACGGCTCGGTCTGCCCGCTTCTCCGTGTACTCCTTGCTGTACATGGTGATGCCATCGAACTGGCCGGAGGGCGGCCGGTATTGTTCAGCCTGGTGCTGCTTCGGCCTGTCCAGCGGGTGCGGCACGAAGTCCACCCGGTGGGTGGTCTTATCGGACAGAGGGCCTTCGCTGCCGGCCGCTCGGACTGTCGGCTTGAAGCTGCCGACCGGCACGATGGCGTGTGGGATGAACTTGTTGGTGTACTCGGACAGCTGGCAGGGGCCGTCGCGGATCGGGCGATTCGGGTGCAGCTTGCAGCGGTGCCGGCTGATAAAGTGACCAGAAAAAAATTGCTCATATCAAGTTTTAACCATTTAATTTTAATTTGTATTTGGCGTAGCTAATAAACTCAATTAAGGAATGCAAACAAAAAACAAATTAGGGCTTATAAATTCGTTTAATAATAAATAAAACCTTGTTTTTAAGTTTTAAATCAGACAGAAGTGAGAAATGATTAATTTAAGTGTATTTTTTCTGTCTATTATAAATTTAAATGCTAAAATTGAACCATTTTCACCAGTTTAATTTATATGGTTTTGTAAAATTTCAAATCATTAGTTCTGATAAATTTTGAAGAGTCGTGCCAGGCCAGGGAATGCATGTCTAACCATAAATTACTTAGAAAACAGCACAGAAATATAGAGGAAAATGGGGAGTCAAATAACCTATTTGGAATTAAATAATCTAAGGGATAGTATAGGAATTTTGAAAATTCAGTAAAACGATATTTTACTTTTACTAAATTCTTTTTTCAGCAAAAATTTCTTGAAAGTCGAAAACATTAAGAAAAGAAAAATGACGTTTTGCATACCCGCAATTGCAGATTTGACAGATGCACTGTGTTGGTCTCGCAGACATTATCGCAAGTAAAGAAAAAGAAAGCCTTGAAGCTTAAGAATTAAAAAACTTAAATAATTATGGTGGCGAAGATTGATTTTGTGCCGACCCGTATGTACTAGCTATTATACTTAATGATTTGCTTGCTTTCGTTTGAATAGCGATGTGATGTTTTACCTTGACAGCGAAAAAATACTTACTATTTAGGTGAAACTAATCCTAATATATTGATAACACTAAAAAATTACAAATTTACACTGTAAATCTATTTTCTGGCGCAAATTTTTATAAAGATTAATAAATTTGTTATAATTATACCTTTTATTAAATCCGCTTGTTTTTACTTAATATATACTTCAAGATTGCTTTCAATTTGAAAAAAAACTTTATCAATTTCGCATAAAATTCCTTCACTGATTTTTGCTTACAGTTCTCGAAATGATCATTTTTCATTACAGCAATTGCTTTTAATCTACCAACAAAGTACTTAGGCACACAAGCTGCAGCTGTGCAGTGCTGTACTGGCACAGTAATCAAATCTATACAATTTTTGTATTCTCATTCTCGAAATTTTTACATGTATAATGTGCCATAAAAGCCTAAGCAACAGCAGAGCTGCGTGCAGTCAGTTCCTGTGCTGATACTGTACAGTACCCTTGACTCAGGGATTTACATATTCACAAATTTGAAAATTATTTTTATTTTTTTTAAAAACTAGCTCGTTTAAAAAATGCCTTAAGCAGAGCCCTTATTCCTTATTCATGAAAAAGGAAAAATGTTTACTTTAAAAAGGGGCCACTGCTGTGCTTAATTTTCGAAATACAAACACAAATCGTCTGGAGCTGCTTTGTCAATCATGCAGTTTTCTGCATTGAAAGCGTTTTCGTTGTTTAAATATGCAATACATCTATTCTACAGGAGGTTGGTAACGTAGGCAACGTAGAAATGAAGCTCTACGTCAGCTACCTCTAAAGAGTTTTTTAACCTGGATAGTCTGTTCTTACAATAACCCTGTGTAGCTGAGCTTTCTCAATTTGCAGAGCTACACGGATGCTGCAGTCTGAATGTAAATGCAGTGGGATTTTCGAGACAATTGCCTGTTTCTGAGCCTCCAGGGCGCTTTAAAGACCATCAATTTGGAAACTACAATTACTTTATCTCATCGGTACTGTCATAATTTAAGCTATATGGCCGGCTACTAATACGAGTATACTCTCTCACTAATCTTGCTGTCAAGTTCTACCAGGGATTAAGAAATAATATAGTGTAGCGCGAATTTGTATTTATGCTACTGGTAGTAGTCTTAGTTTCAGAAAATGTCAGTAATATATTTAAAGCTTTCATACGAGTATAATGTAAAGAGGCGTAGCGCTCGTGGGAAAGGATAAGTTTGTTTAGTTTCCTTTCCTTAATTCAAGATCGGGATCGTCAAAGTTTAACTTTCAGGTAAATGAGAAGATGATATGATAATTTTTTAGCTTGTTGATGAACAGTCTTGGGCCAGTATCAAAGGGAGTCATTCATAAATTGTACTACGAAATTGTACTTCATAAGGAATAGCAGGGGAATCCGGGTGTTAAACTATCTTTTATTGGAACAGCTTACTTTTCTTTGGATTCCCGCCCTCGTTCTTTTATCTCCTAAAACTAGGCTTAGTGAATCTCAGGAAACGTGTTGGCAGCGAGCTATCAAATCAAATCAGTTATCCACTAAGAGTAAGCAAGAACAGGCGCTAAACGTTGCTGCCCATTTCGCTGACCCCTGGCGACAACAGGCAGCTGGTGCTGCCGGTGTTCCGGTAGAGTTCCAAAGAGTTCCGGTGGTGCCGGTGTCCACAGCGCGTTCCCCCTCCAGGAGGTGGATTGTCGCTCGCCCGATAGCCCTTAGGTAGCGGACGAGCTGGCAGAGATTCTCGGGCCTGAAAACGTCGGAGAGGTCCGGGTTTGGGCCGAGCAGGGACAACTAAAGCACTCTAGTGTCATAGTGTCCTAAACGAGTGTTTAGTTGTCCCTGGGGCCGTGATAGGTGAGCCTGACCTGAGTAAAGGCAGGGCATTCACAGATGAAGTGCTCCGCATTCTCGACACCGGAGAGGCAGAAAGGGCATTCCTCACTGCGGATTTTTCCCTGCAGGTGGCGATGCCTGGCAAAACAGCCATTATCCGAGAGAGTCCCTGATGTCCCTGCGGTTGAGTCCAATCAGGGCCCCGCCCTGCGATGGAACTGCGAGCCGGAATCCAGGCACGGTGCCGGTGGGTCTGGGGTCACGACGCTAAGCCATAAGAAACGATCCGGTTTGCAAATGCAGAATTTTTACTAATAATGGACCAAATAATAACACATTCGTAGTTAGCGGACAATGTAATCAAGAATCCGCAAACGCATGCCTGCAGCATCAAGTCTGTAGTCACCGCCGTCGTATAAAATCTCTTGGTCAGTAGTTAAAGTCTCAGGAAATAAGAAAATGGATAGCCAGGGAGCAGACTCATTTGAGTCCTGCAGTTTGCGCTCTGTCACGGGAAACCCGAGGCTCGCTCGAGTCAATTAGCTAATGCTTTTCTGACGCCCAGTTCGCCCGGAGACAGCTGTGCAAAAAGAGTCCGCAGTCTGGTCTATTTGGTCGCGAATTTTCCAGGCCACAGACAGCCTCAATATCTGATTTGTTGGTTTTGAGAGGCCATTTAAGCGTGCTTAATTAGGAGCACTCTTTATCTGGCCTCTCTTTCAGTAGTTTGATTTTATATTGCACTTTGCTTGATTGCTTGGTATTCGCAAGGCAGGCAAGCGTCTTTTCAATGACTTTACTAGCGCATAAAAATTTAAGAAGTTGCGAGTGAAGTTAAGCTAAAATTCGACCAATTGCTTCATCTTGATCTTTTCCGCTCAATTGAGTAGTTACGTCTAAGCCTTATAGGAGGGTCGCAATAAGCCAAATGGACAAACAGTGGTCAGTAAGTTATTCAATCAAGCAACTATTTGAAAATGGAAACGATGTTGCCGTGTATATGGCACTGTGGCTAACTTACAACATAGTAGCTGGTATGATAATTAGTCTTAATAAATCTGCAAGATAGCCTATGGGCCCTTTCACGACCAATTTAAGGCCAGAACCTCGCTGTAATTACTACTTTTATTAGTATTTTCACCTTGCTGGACATAGCCTTGATTGATCTTTAATGACCTCAGACTTGCAAGAACCCCTAAGAGGAAGAGTAGGTAACGTTGGGAGTACCACGTGCTGCGATACAGCAAGTAAAGTTACAAAATGGACCCCAAAAAAGTTGTCGGACAACCCGAAATTAAATATTTTCAATAGCTGCAGTCAGTAACTCGGTACTCAATAAAGAGATCGACCGGAAGTGCATGCGAGCGACGCGAGAGGTGACAGAAGAGGCGCTCTTTCACACCTTGTCCGACACGATTTTTGCCAAAGTAGCAAACGTATTTAACAGTAGGTATCAGATTTTAGTTTTACTGGAACGCTTTCATTGTATCCTTGAATCCCTAGTCTATGTACTAAGATAGTTTGTACAGGGTGCAATCAGGGACTACTAAATACTTAGTAGTCCCTGGGTGCAATACTCAAGTAAGCTGGTTCTTACTGTCCGGCGCACGCGTGTGAGTGCCCACTGGATATCGAAATTAAGAGCCTACTGGATTCTGGATATTTCAGGACAAAAAATATCAATCAG
This sequence comes from Macrostomum lignano, assembly GCA_002269645.1. Classification (NCBI taxonomy): domain Eukaryota; kingdom Metazoa; phylum Platyhelminthes; family Macrostomidae; genus Macrostomum; species Macrostomum lignano. Next base: position 67,049 of record NIVC01002171.1, on the reverse strand, counting down.
ATGCTGTAAGTCATGACAGAAAGCTGCGCGCTTAATGAGCTCTGAGACTGGCAGGCCTCCTTCATTTGAGTCTTCACTCGGGCTGGTTAGCGCTGCAGACCCGTATTACTTCTAGGCTTATTCGCGAGCACCAAAACGTTCGCAGCAAGAGACGACCTATTGACTAGTTGGTCCATCAAAAACACCAGAGAGGGCGACGCGGGGTGCCAGATTTTCGTAGATCTCAGTGCTTCGGGATGTCATATGTTTCTTTTCTATCCTATGGGGAGAAGAATGCCGGTTAATGTACCTAGTTATATAGATAATGATCTGAGTAACTCCGTGCGTAGATACGAGACTGTGTGAGATCCATACCTGGAAGGAAGAGCTTTTCCTAATCGAACTCAGCAACGAAAGGCTAATTTTTCTCTGTTCGCCCTAGTGTTTCTTTTTGCACCTGATGGATTGCTTTTGAAGTTAAGTACATATAAAATTGTAACTCTTTGGGAAGTTGAAAATTTGGACCATAACCATAAATTTTGCGTGCATCACATAAAAATGCAGTGCAATATTTGGGAACCAAGGGTGCAATATGAAAATATTCGTACGCTCGTATGTCTGAGAAGACTTCAACTGCAGCAGATGTTGCTACACTTGAGTAGAACTCAGAATAAATTTGACGGAAGTTTATTGAGCATGTTAAGCTCGAGCAGCTTGTCTTATAAACAGGCTGCTTAATTAAATAAGTAACAAGTTCCAAAGCATCTGTAAAACTGTATTTTTCATTAAAGCAGGTTTCCAACTTTATGAAATGTTTCTCAGGCAAACTTTTTTGTACGATTTTGTCTCTGCTGGCTGTTGCCTTCATCACTCCGGCTCCACTCGAAACTCGTCGCCCAAGAAGAGAGCCAGCCAGTACAGCACATTCACGGCCAGGAACGAGGCTGGAAATATGAATCGAGACGCCCGATCGATGCAGGACTCCGAGTTGGGACCGGATGTTCTACGGCTCTCCTTCAGCAGCATGTACTTCCTGTCTCCGCGCAGGCAGTGCAGGAACATGCTCGGGCAGGAGTCGCCGCCGCCAACGCCGGTTGGTCGGCCAGCGGCTTCTTCGACGTGTCCGTCGTTGGAGAAGTTCGGTCTCCATTGATTGCTGTCTCTTTGCGAGTGTGGCCGGCGATGCAGTCTGTTCCGTGTCTGCGAGTCGTCTTCCTCAATCAACTGAGCGCCCGCATTCTTCAGAGTGGTCGCTTCGGGCTCGGCGGAGTCGATAGAAGCCTGAGCAGCGTAGGAAATTTTGACTTACAATAAATGTGAAATATTTTCTGCATTTTTAACAGACATTGTCTACTTGAGACAGGGTGGGGGCTGTGTGCGTCAATGGCGTCAGACCCAAGCAGACCCAAGCGAACATTCCAATTTAGCAGTTAGCAAAATTTCAATCCATAATATTACAATTTGACTGCGCTTAGAATCGAGCCTGGGCCGCTGGAACATAAGAGCGCTGGCTAACGGCTACTACTAACAGGCATTAACATTTAGGTAAAACTTGTTGCTTCAGGTAGCACCTGCCAGTTTATTGTACTGATCTATAGACGTTAATACTCCAGCATCTAGCTTTGAGATTATGCCTAGGGCTGAGGTATTTGAAATCAATAATCATATATAATACGCTTGTACAAATAACAAATAAAAATTAACCTCCTTGGAGATATACTTTCCCAAGCTACAACGGGAGCCGAAATAATTGTGTATAAAGGAGAGATGTAAAGCTACTTATCAGCGCGCGGCTGATTATTTTGATTACACAGTTGAGCACCGCTAAGCCGCGCACCTGGGGTCTCCTGGGAATTTCCACATTGCCAGTCTTGGTGAAATAGTTCACTCCCGCGTACTCCAGCAGGGCGGAGAACACGAAGAAGAAGCAGACCAGCAGGAAGACGTCCAGAGCGGTGGCGTAGGACACCTTCGGCAGGCCGATGCGGCCAGTCAGCGTGATGGTGACGCTTGTGAGCAGCGTTGTGATTGCTGCGGGGTTCCGATGAATTATAGGTGAACAATAAGCTTGTCAACCGGTTTTAGTCGGAGAAAGGGTTAGAGTTAAAAAATTGAGGGTTAAAACTTGAAAACATAAAGTTTCAATCTCCTGCAAATACATCTCTTTATTACTAATAACAAACCACTAAGCAACCTTACATTCCTCATCATGTACTCATGCTTAATCTATCACCGATTAACACTAACCCTAGCACCAACACCTCACCAAAATAGCCAACTCACAAGCACACCAATCCACAAGCACACCAATCCACAAGCACACTAATCCACAAGCACACCAATCCACAAGCACACTAATCCACAAGCACACCAATCCCAAAGCACACCAATCCCAAAGCACACCAATCCACAGGCACACCAATCCAGAAGCACACCAATCCACAAGCACACCAATCCACAAGCACACTAATCCACAAGCACACCAATCCACAAGCACACCAATCCACAAGCACACCAATCCACAAGCACACCAATCTACAAGCACACCAATCCACAAGCACACTAATCCACAAGCACACAAATCCACAAGCACACCAATCCACAAGCACACCAATCCACAAGCACACCAATCCACAAGCACACCAATCCACAAGCACACCAATCCACAAGCACACCAATCCACAAGCACACCAATCCACAAGCACACCAATCCACAAGCACACCAATCCACAAGCACACTAATCCACAAGCACACCAATCCCAAAGCACACCAATCCACAAGCACACCAATCCACAAGCACACCAATCCACAAGCACACCAATCCACAAGCACACCAATTCACAAGCACACCAATTCACAAGCACACCAATCCACAAGCACACCAATCCACAAGCACACCAATCCACAAGCACACCAATCCACAAGCACACCAATCTACAAGCACACCAATCCACAAGCACACTAATCCACAAGCACACCAATCCACAAGCACACCAATCTACAAGCACACCAATCCACAAGCACATCAATCCAGAAGCACACCAATCCACAAGCACACCAATCCACAAGCACACCAATTCACAGGCACACAAATCCATAAGCACACTAATTGAGATTCTCACTAATTCACAAACACACAAAAATCAATCAAAAATCAATTTGCAAGCAACTCAGCACACTTCAAAAGCAAAGAATGCTAAAGTACACAATGAAGGCTGAGAAACGCACAGAGAGTCACACGGGCCGGGGTCGCCTCCCTGTTGATCCAGAAGCTGACCCAGGAGATCGCCACAGTCATGTAGGAGGGCAGGTAGATCTGCAGTACATAGAATCCGATCATCCTCTCCAGCGGAATGGTCATGCTGAGCAGGTTTCGATACTCTGAAAAGTATCGTTTCCTCTATCGTATCCAGCTTTTTGTTTAAGCAGTAAAATTAGTTCAACTAATGCAAAGTTGGGACCGCCCCATCAGCTGAACTTACACAGGTTGGGAAACACAGGATAAACGGATTAAACTCCTTCGTTTAAAAAATGGTCAACGATAATTCAATCTGGTTGATATTTCTTCAAGCTACCCTAGAAGACATGGCTGAGTGGACTATCAAACTCCAGAGGTGACTTATGTCTTTCAGGATGCGGAGGGTTTTTGCCAGACTCACCTTTCCCTAACCGGGTATGCTGATGCGAGAACAGCACCCTCTCCTGACGGAACAGAAACTGCGCCATGGCGGTCACCTCTACGCCCAGATTTTTGTTAGTTGAATTGACCACCGTGTCGGGAATGTAATGCAGGTGCGGGCCGGCTCTGGCCTCCTCCCACCACAGGTACACCAAGTTGTGCGAGTCGTACGCGACTGGAATGCGTTTTTAGTTGAATCCAGCTAGACATTGGATAATCAGAGGTCTTTGTACCACATTCCGAACTGAGCTCTTGACTCACAGCTGCCAATGAACAGCGGACATGTCTGCCGGTCAACAGGGAATTTCCTGAAGTCCATGTAGCAAACTGCCTTGACCGTGAGCCTGCAAGCATTAGCGTTGAAAAAAATCTGCTGTTTGAAACTCGTTCCAAACGCCTTTACGTCAGCCATCAAATCACACGACTGATGTACAAAACAACGGAGAGTTCCGTAATCTGATCCGGTCAAACAAAAAATTGGTATCCTAATTCCATTTTTTTTCACATTCCAGAAATTTTCGAGTGGAGAGAGGTAGAGTGGGAGTGGAGAGGAGTAGAGTGGGACTGGCGAGAGGTAGAGTGGGACTGGCGAGAGGTAGAGTGGGACTGGAGAGGGGTAGAGTGGGAGTGGAGAGGGGTAGAGTGGGAGTGGAGAGGGGTAGAGTGGGAGTGGAGAGAGGTAGAGTGGGAGTGGAGAGGAGTAGAGTGGGACTGGCGAGAGGTAGAGTGGGACTGGCGAGAGGTAGAGTGGGAGTGGATAGGAGTAGAGTGGGACTGGCGAGAGGTAGAGTGGGACTGGCGAGAGGTAGAGTGGGACTGGCGAGAGGTAGAGTGGGACTGGCGAGAGGGAGAGTGGGACTGGCGAGAGGGAGAGGGGAGATATAGGAGAAATAAAGTAGGAAAAAGGAAATAGTGAAGACTACAAAGTCCCAAAAGTCTGAAATGTTAGCAGTGAGGAGTGAGTAAAGGATTTCTCCGCTCACCTCACCGACATCCAGCAAAGTACAGGAATCAGCCACTTGCTCAACATCGGGAAGTCAGTCGAAACTCAAATTATTAGATTAAAAACACATAGCAGCTCCGGATGCCTTCATATCCGGATGCTTGGCCCTGAGTAGGGTCAACTACAACCTTGAGCAAAGTGGATCTTCTGCAAGCTAACAGAGAGTTTTAGCCACTCAGCGACTGTCTGGGAAAAGTGAGCAGCCAATGAGGAATGAGTAGAACGGATTGTGAGATATCTATCTATCTATCTATCTATCTATCTATCTATTTATCTATTTATCTATCTATCTATCTATCTATCTATCTATCTATCTATCTATCTATCTATCTATCTATCTATCTATCTATCTATCTATCTATCTATCTATCTATCTATCTATCTATCTATCTATCTATCTATCTATCTATCCATCTATCTATCTATCTATCTATCTATCTATCTATCTATCTATCTATCTATCTATCTATCTATCTATCTATCTATCTATCTATCTATCTATCTATCTATCTATCTATCTATCTATCTATCTATCTATCTATCTATCTATCTATCTATCTATCTATCTATCTATCATCTATCGTCGGCAAGTCATGAAAAGAGTTTTGCCCCAGGCCTGGAGCCCCTCAAAGCCAGTGAGGCCCAAGGCACGTGCACCGGGACTCAACTGTCTAATTATTCATGCTGGCAGGGAACTGAAGCCAGCACGGAAGCCTGTCGCAAAAAAACAAGCATTAATACACAGATATAACTTGAGAGGCAGCTAAGGAGTTTCCCGTCAGCTGCGTTCCTGACCCAGCCCCGGGCAGGCCAACCAAATGGTCTAATGGCGTCACCCCCACTGAGATGTCAGGCGGTGCTTATTCGGGGCTAAAAGCTGTGATTAACTCCAAGACCCCCAGTGCCATAGAAACAGACTGGAGTTGATGCCGCTTCCAGCTGCATCTGAACTGCTCAGCTCTTCCGTGCAGGCTTGACACGACTTGTCAGTTTATTATTTATTAGGGCGGGCTGGGGGCAGGCCGAAGACAGTCTCACTGTCTGAGCTGAAGGTACATAGAATACACTTCTCAATGCCCTTCTCCAATTCACTGAATGGGATCGGCACGGATCTATAGGCAGGCTATAATGCAATGTATTCTCAAGCTGAAGTCAGGCTGTATTAGCTGTAGCCACGACAGTACAAGCTGTGCGGACCTCTTGGATTTTCACCTTCAGCTTCACAAGCCTCACAAATCGCTCAGATGATGATTATTCTCGTGTTCAGATGTCGAAGCTTATTGTCAGGTGTCTATTCAGCAAACTTGATGATTAAAAACACTGCATAGCTTCTTCTTTTGCAGCGTGTCCTGTTGTTTAATAATGAAATCTCAGCACATGATTGAAAACTCTTGACACCTGCTGATGCAGTCTTCACTTCCTACTCAACCAGAATTGAAGCTCCTGCTCAACACACAAGCGCACCAATGCTGTACGCAGGCTCGCATTCACACAACGGTCTAACAGGGTGTACAGCTGCATGTGCACTCTCTGTGCCTTGGAAGCTGGCCCTCAAACTGAATGAATGAGGCCGCGCGCACTGAAGCGAACCAGGTGGCCGCGGGTGGCTCGGGAGCTAGACTCGTTTACCCCTGAGCTGCTCTACCTCAAATAAGAGAATACGAAAGCGTCGCCACGGATTTTATGGTGGGGGGGGGACAAAGCCAAGAATTCTAGATGTACATGTACGCGACGAAATTCCTACATGTACATTATTTTCATAATCGGTGTTTTCAGCACTCATTATAGCACTGCAGGCACTCATTTTAGCGCCGCAGGCACTCATTTAGCGCCGCAGGCACTCATTTTAGCGCCGCAGGCACTCATTTTAGCGCCGCAGGCACTCATTTTAGCGCCGCAGGCACTCATTTTAGCGCCGCAGGCACTCATTATAGCACTGCAGGCACTCATTTTAGCGCCGCAGGCACTCATTTCAGCACCGCAGGCACTCATTTTAGCGCCGCAGGCACTCATTATAGCACTGCAGGCACTCATTTTAGCGCCGCAGGCACTCATTTTAGCGCCGCAGGCACTCATTTTAGCGCCGCAGGCACTCATTTTAGCGCCGCAGGCACTCATTTTAGCGCCGCAGGCACTCATTTTAGCGCCACAGGCACTCATTTCAGCGCCGCAGGCACTCATTTCAGCGCCACACCACCATTTTAGCGCCGCAGGCACTCATTTCAGCACCGCAGGCACTCATTTCAGCGCCGCAGGCACTCATTTTAGCGCCGCAGGCACTCATTTTAGCGCCGCAGGCACTCATTTCAGCGCCACAGGCACTCATTTCAGCGCCACAGGCACTCATTTCAGCGCCACAGGCACTCATTTCAGCGCCGCAAGCACTCATTTTAGCGCCACACCACCATTTTAGCGCCGCAGGCACTCATTTTAGCGCCATAGGCACCATTTTAGCGCCGCAGGCACTCATTTTAGCGCCACAGGCACTCATTTTAGCGCCACAGGCACCATTTTAGCGCCGCAGGCACTCATTTTAGCGCCACAGGCACCAAAAGTTATTGATTTTCACAACGGGCCACAAGGTGGGGGTGAGGGGGACAAAGCATTGGTATGTCCCCCCAGATCTTTTACTGGAGGGGACCTGTCCCCCCTGTCCCCCCGTTGGCGACGCCACTGAGAGAAGAAGAAGAACGTTACTTTCTACTGACTAGCAGTAGCGCCTGGCAGGAAAAAACTTAACTTCGCCAAAAGAAATTGTCTCCTTTTCTCATCTGTTGTCTTCTGTTTTGTGAGCGTTCCTTCCAACGTTTCTGCAGAGACACTCCACAGTGCAGAATTGAAACATAAACATAACAAACAATTTGACACTTCGAACATTTGCGAAACGGAAAGCAATCTGAATGATTTTAATGAAATATTGGGATCTGCAGAAACAGGCAAGATCTCCTTGGATGCTGACCTTGGCGGAGCTCTTTTTCTTCGCGAGGGCCAGCGTCCAAAGACGATACCCTATGTGGTTTTCGTCCCTGCTAAGAGCACCGCAGCTGGACCAGACGTTATCCGCCGGGTCCTACTGCGTCTGAACCCCGACCTCCCTGCTAGTGGACTGGTGTATCACCGCCGAGTCCGCAGGGGGTAGACGGGCAACTCAATTGTCCTCGGCCTTTCCAGCACTTGGGCGAGTCGGTACCCTAATGGATCCTCTTTCCAGCTGGGTGCCCTCAAGCTCAAGATGCGCCGAGGAAAGTCTGCCAAAGGGAAGGCTACTGCCAACCCCGGCATCTCCGGCAAGAGCGGGGCGCAGTCTAAGGCCCAAGGAAAGGCGCAAGCCGATCCCAAAGCCAAAGCTGCATCTCGCCCCTCTGCTAGCAGCAGTTCGGCGACCGCGGTAACGGCTCCGGCCAAGCCCCGGGAACCAAACCTGCCAGTCGGAGAAGGAGTTGAGGACGAGGCCGGGTCTTCGGAATCCGAGCTCTCCTCGGCCACCCTGGTGGGGTCTGAAGGTAAAGATGCAGGGGAGGAAGCTTCCTCCATCCTGTCATCGGAGCCTGAGGACTCTGCTGGGGGGCCGGTGGGGGTGAGGAGGCCATGGACGTCGACCAACTCCCATCTCCCAGTCAAGCCCCAGCGGCCTGGGACGAGGACGATCTGTTGTCCAAGTCTCCTTGATGGCCCTGGGCTCTAGCCAGACATTGCATTTAATACAGTATGACTAAGCTCCACGCTGCCAAAGGAGCGACATTCTGTCTGCAAATTAATTTACAGCATTGCGTATCTGCGTCAGTAAATCTGATGAAGATTGCTGAGCTGTACAGGCCAGGCCTCATCCTGATCCAGGAACCCTGGATGCGCAACGGTAAGTTGCCCAACATTCCCTCTGGCTACTCTGATTTTTATGTGTGTGGCCCGGGGAACAGCCGCCCTAGAGCGGCTATCCTCGCTGCTAGCCATCTCCAGGCTTGGCTGAGGACTGATCTCTCTGATGGAGAGCTTTGCGTCATCCAATCTAATCATTTCTCTCCGCGTACGTGTCTTGTTGCCTCGGTTTATATCCCAGGCGACAGAGACCCTGCTCCTGAGAGTTTACTGCGCCTTGCGCAGTACTGCGAGTCCCAGAACGCTGAGCTGTGCTTAGGGGGCGACCTTAACGCGCACCACAAGCACTGGGGCAGCAAAGATACCAACACTAGAGAGGAGCTTCTGGCCCTCATCTCTAACACAAACCTCATGCTCTGCAACCGCGGCAGCACTCCTACCTTTAATAATGGCAGATGGACCGAGGTCCTCGACGCCACACTCGTTACCCCAAGACTCTTTGACAGAGTTGAGGAGTGGAGAGTCTGGTCTGAGGAGCCCTCCCTGTCCGACCACTGCTTTATCGCCTTTAACATCGCGGACACTAAAACCCAGTCTCCGATCACTTGGAGACGCAATATCCGCAACACTGATTGGGCGGCCTACAAGGCTGCCCTTGATCTGAACCTGCAGGAACTCACGGACTTACGACCGATTGAGACCTGCGAGGATGTGGATCATATGGCTGAGACGCTGACAGGTTGCATTATTGCAGCCTACGAAGCGGCTTGTCCTGCTCGCGCCTACAAAGGCAAGACCTCGGCGCCGTGGTGGAACCCGGAGCTGGGGAAACTCAGGCGGAAGGCCAAAAGCCTTCATCGCCGTGCCATGAAGACCGGAAACCCGGAGGACATGGAGCTTTTCCGGCAAGCCTCCCGCAATTTCAAATCTGAAGTGCGCAAGGCCAAGGAATGTAAGTAGCGCCAATTCTGCAATGAATTGGATCAAGACAGACCTACTTCTAGGCTTGTCAAGGCCCTTACAATGGACAAAATATCCAAATTAGCCATGATCAAAAAAGATGATGGCTCTCTTACTAAAGACCCTGAAGAAGTGCTTCAGCATATGCTTAGCACATTCTTCCCGAGGGTACCTACTGCTAGACCGGAGCCCAACCATTCGATGGATGGAGCCACCCTAGCGGCGGGCATTGTTACTGAAGACCTAATCGCTCGTGCGGTCAGAACCTTCAAACCCTTCAAATCTCCTGGACCTGATAGTATCTACCCTGTTCTCCTTCGTGAAGCAGCCAAGATACCCTCGTTCCTGAGACTCACCCGCAATCTTATGCGGGCCTCTATCCAGCTGGGATACGTTTCCAAATGCTGGACTGAAGCTCGGGTAGTCTTTATTCCCAAACGTGGGAAGGGTGACTACCAAAGCGTCAAGGCCTTCCGGCCTATTAGCTTAACGTCAGCAATGCTTAAGCTCACTGAGAGGCTTATTCTCTGGCGGCTGCTATCCTGCGAGCTGACAGCGATGCCCCTCAGCAATAATCAGCACGCCTTCCGTACCGGGAGGTCGACTGACAGCGCCCTGCATGCGATTGTCGAGAAGATTGAACGGGCGGTACTGGGTGACGGTTACGCCCTGGCTCTCTTTCTTGACATTGTTGGCGCCTTCGACAACGTTATCTTTGAAGCGTTTCAGAGGGCCCTTCAAAATCGCAAAGCTCATGCTACCCTCATACGGTGGATCATGTACATGATCTCCAACCGTACGGTCACTGCCCAACTTCTTGGGCAAACTGCCTCCACCAGAGTCTGTAAGGGTGGACCCCAAGGCGGAGTCCTCACCTCGACGCTCTGGAACCTGGTCATGGACGCTCTTCTGAGTGACTCCCGACCCGACCCCGTCTTCAAAGTCGGGTATGCTGATGACGTCACGGCCATTGTGGCAGGACCGTCTCCCAGCACGCTCAGGGATCTGATGCAGAGCTTTATCCGCAAAGCAGAATCCTGGGCCAATGACAATGGTCTGGAACTCTCTGAGCCCAAAACCGTTGCCATTATCTTTACCAGCAGACTACGCTGGAACATACGTCCTCTGCAGCTCTACGGCAGAGATATTGCCTTCGCGCACCAGACCAGATGTCTCGGGGTCACACTTGACCACAGGCTCAACTGGTCCTTCCACGTGAAAGCAAAAGCCAAGCGTGCCTCAGCCATCCTGGCCCAGCTCCGACGAGCACTTGGCTGGCATGGGGGCCTTCCTTAATCTACCGCCTCTTGACCTCTTCGTCAGGGGTGAGGCGGCTAGAACGACGCGGCGTCTAATTGATGCCGGCGTCAAATTCATTTACATGAGAGCACCTGCTAAGCGGAACCTTGTCCCGCATAGCGACCTGTGCCTCAACTTTCTCAACGAGTGTCAGGCCAATCGCGTCTTCACCGATGGCATTGCCTCAACGCTCAACCTGAGACAGCGCTACTGCGTAGCTATCGACTCGCGCGATAACATCAATGACCAATGGAACCTTGGTGAGCTTCATTGCTACACCGACGGTTCTAAGCAGTCAGCCAACACCGGCTTTGGTGTTGGAATCTTTCTGAACGGGAGGGTCATCGCTACCCACGCTCAATACACTGGGGTCAACTCCAGTGTTTTCCAAAATGAAGTTCTGGCCATCAGCTCCTGCACTGCAGAGCTTCTCGCCACTGGCGTTACTGGTAAGAACATCATTTTCCATTCGGACAGCCAAGCTGCCTTGCACGCCATCAGTGGCTGCAGCACCAACTCTGCTACAGTCCTTGACTGTATCAAACTCCTCAACGTGTTGGGTTCCACCAACAAAATTACCCTTAAGTGGGTTCCGGGGCATGTGGGGATCCGAGGAAATGAGTTGGCTGACACCCTTGCAAAAGTTGGTGCCTCCGGCTCCTCTCTCGGTCCCGAACCCCTTGTCCCGATTCCTGGCTGTGTCATCGACTCGCGCATCAAAGTGTGGATCAGGACCCAGCATCGCTCGACTTGGGCGAACTGCACTACCTGCAGGCAATCCCTCAGCCCTCAGCCCTCTCAGCCCTCTCACCAGCTCCGGAAGCTCCTCTTGCGCCTCTCGCGCAGAGACATCCGGGCTGCCACCATGACCCTCTCTGGTCACGGCTGCTTCTCCAGGCACCAGTACCTGCAGGGCAACGCCACCAACGCCACCTGTAGTTTCTGCAACTCAGGTGACGAAACCGCTGAGCATTTCGTCAGCATCTGTCCCGCCTTCACGCGGGCCAGACTCACTTACCTCGGGCCACACACATCTATTACTGAAGCGTGCAAACCCGAAAACTTTAATCAGCTCATGCGCTACCTTCGGGCCACCCGCAGGGCTGAACTCTCCTTTCCAGAGAGCACTATAGCTGCTGGCGACACTGGGGGACCTCCCTGGGCGGCGCCAACCCTCCGTCCAGCGACGCGTCGGCCGTTCAGGGACTAGCGGAATGGGCGCCCGCGCCTTCCCGCTGTGTCCCCTCCGGGACAGCCCTGCAGCTAAGTCAAGTAAGTCAAGTCAACAGGCAAGAGTTAACAATAGCTCAGACTGCTCAGAATCCAAGGTGTAAGCTATGCTCAGACTATGACCGGCAAATGACTGTGCAATGACTCAAATATCAGCTTTGCAGATCGTAATAATGCCTTTAATCGAGAGATTTAAGGTAGGTGACAAACAACGGCTTTACCTACAGCAGCAGTGACTCCAAAGCCGGCAGTGGATGCAGCTGATGGATTTCATCCAGGGCAATCCAGCTGTGACGGCCCGCTGCCAATCTGCTAGCGAGTGAGTCTCAGCTCGAGCTGGCTCACACAGGCAGCGAAGCGAAGCAGCTCTGCTAGAGTGAATCATGGAGCATGGTGAATCTAATCGGATTATTCCCGTGCCAGATTCTGCTTCACCTGAGCTTCAGCCTGCAGCCTTCTGGGCTCGAAAAATCGATAAATTGTAAATAATAAAGTTAGGATAAATTATAAAAAAACGGTTCATGCTTTATGTCGATTGCTAATTGACTTCGTCTCAAAGTCATCTCAAAGTCGTCTGTCTGTACATTACACTCGGCGTTTTCCTTCAGTAGCAACTCAAAAAGTTTCCGATGCAAATTGCCAAGATCTCGGTGTGCTGCCGAGCTGCATCAGATCAATTTCATTTCAGTGAGTACTTGTTCCGCATCCTGACTGCAAAACAGCTTCTCAAACAACATTAGCATTGAGGGATCAAGAAGATATAACTGATCAGAGCACTCGTGGCGAGTTCGCGCCCGCATTTGAAATGAGTTTATTTAAAATTCAACTTACTATTATCAGTTTAGACAAAGCCAGCTCAATTCGAATAATCAAGTAAAATACAGCAACGACAAAAGCAAAGTAAAAAACGCAACCCAAACAAATCAACTCATGCGATCAAGGTCCGTCAGATGACGCTTCCCACCTGTAGAAGTCACCGTCGGCGCAGGATAGTGAAACAGGACCTCGGTTTTACATATATAGTACACTACTAAATGGTTTATGATCGAACTAATCTACGCAAAATTGAAGTTACCCCATTATAGAAACGACAGTGTACTAAAAAACACAAACTCATTTTATTCACTACAGTACGCTCGTAGGTTAAAGAGTAAAAGGGAAAAATCACGGCTACCGTTAAATCTCGATAATTATTAATTTCACTCAAAAAAAAACAAAAAAATGAATCTAAGCGTAAAAAATTCTGCGATAAATTTTTATTTAGCGGAACGGCCGGAGGGAGAGAGCAAAGGCAAGGATTGGAGAGCACGAGCAAAACATCCCAAAAACCCGAACAAAGGGATTAAAAAGTAGGGTACACGGCGACGGGGCGAGTCAGGCGAGCGCTAGGAGGTGCCGACAGCACACGGTTGCCCATTGGGCGCAGGAGACGGAGGCAACCTCCCGACTGCGGCAGGTAGCGTGAAACGGCGCCGCTGCGCCAGCCGCCCAGCCGCTTGATCTGCTCCACGTCGAGGCCGCTGTCGAACGCCAGACAGGCGCCACCCCGTCGTAGATAGTGGCCTGAGAAAGCTGTCGCCGCCCAACCCGCATCTGTCAGAGCCCGAGCGAGGCGGCGGTCGAATTGACGCGATGACATCGGGCACCAGCTTCCGGTGATGTGGACGCAAAACAGCCGAGTGAGCGCCGGCGCAGACCGCAGCTTGTTAGTCTGAAAATGCCGCCGCAGGGCTTGGACAGGGCATAGTGGGTGGCTTCCGAGCGCTGGCAGCACCGCCTCTTAGTAGTCTTGTCCGCATTGGTTGGTCTTCGACTGTCGAACTCGGAGTCTCCAGCACTGACTATCGGCCTGAGTGTCGCCGACGAGAATGGAGTGGCGCCCGCAGACATTTGCTTTCCTGAGAAGCGCCCAGAAGCAGCAGAGCACGGCCGCCCAAAAGGCGGCGTCTGCAGGATCTCTTGGGTTCACCTGGTTTGCCAGTGAAAGCAGAACAGCCGGGGTGATGGGGTCTTTCTGCTTGACTGAATGGCCGCTTGTCCGTTTGGCGCTCTTAACTGCCAGATCGATCAGGCCGGACTTGGTGATGTCGGGGAGTTGCGCCAGCTTGAAGCTCCAGCTGATGGCCGCCAGGTGTCCACCGAGGCTACCGGGTGCCACGCCGCGCTTAGCCAGGCGTCGCACGTACTCGACCAAGTGCACCGGGGACGCCGCTAGTGGCTGAACACCTTCGAGGTTGCAGAAGCGCTGCATCTGTTCGAGGTTTGAAGCGTACGATGCCCTCGTACTAGGAGCCCAGGCGTCGGCGAGAAAGCGAAGGAGCGGCCCGGGTAGGCGGGAGGCAGGAGGCGTGGACCTGCAAAAGCAAAAGGGAGGCGGAGGCAGGGCAGAGTGCGTGGCGCGAGATGCAGCAAGATTCAGCAGCTAAATCATGCAGGCTACGGTAGAAGCGGAGAAAGAAATTCTGCGCCCCGCTTCTAGAAGCAAGGCGAGAGGCCGGGTCCGCCAGGACCTGGAAGGCGCCTGGAACGTGAAAGGCCCGCAGCCGCAGACCCCACGCGTCGCAGGCAAGCGACAGCGTGTGCAGGAGCCGGTTGACGTCGTTACATGGCGAGCTGAGCTTGTTCAGCGCACCGACAGCCGCTGAGCTGTCGCTGTACACGACGATGTCCGCACCGGCGAAGCGGCCCGGGGCCGCGAGGATGCTAAGGACAGGCGTGATGGTCTCCTTAACGTTGATGTGGGCCGAAGCAAAACGGCCACCAGCGTCGTTCTTCCAGTTGATGTAGAGCCAGTCGGATTTATTGGCCTCCCGAACAATGCAGGCACCACCCGAGTTGCAGGCGTCAGTCTCGATGACGATCCTTCGAGCGTAGCGAGGCCAGATGGGCGCGCAGCCAACGGACTGAAGGCTTCTCCTCCACCAGTGCAGCAGCTCAGTGAGGTGCGGGGTCAGCCGCAATTTGTCCCCAGGTCTAGTCGCCCGGCTCGCCAGCATCAGTAGAGGGCGGATGGAAGCTCGGCCTTTCCTGGTCACGCTGCTCACCCAGGACAGCTTGCCGCAGATCCGCTGAAGGTCGCGCTTGCTGATGGCACCGCGTCGATGCAAGCAGCTCCCAAGTGCGTCTTCGAGTGCACTGAGCTTGGCCGGTGGGATGCTCAGCATCCCCGACTCTGTGTCAATCAGGACGCCCAGGAAAACTGTGCGCCGCGACGGCCCGCTAGACTTCTTTTCGTTGATGGTGAAACCGAGGCTCGTCGCCAGGCTCCTCAAGCTCTCGTAAGCCTCGACACAGGACTCGTAGGTGCTCCCGGCCACAGCGAAGTCGTCGAGGTAGCCAACGCAGGTGAACCCGCGCTGTTGCATCATGCGCACCACCGCCTTAGACAGCCTGTTGAAATGGTACACCGAGGTCGCAGCGCCGAAGCTCAGCCGGGTGTCGACCAGGTAGGTAGGCTCGCTGTCGCCGCTAAATTGCCATTTGATGCCCAGAGCGTCGAGAGAAGAAGGATGAACACCTACTGAGCGATACGCCTCCTTGAGATCGATCTTGACCGGGCTTGAGTTGTGAGCAGAGGCCGCTAACCGTTTCAAACTTAATCTTGTGGTCTGCGATAAAGTGGTCGTTGACCGCACAGCCTTCCGGACGACTGCAGTCGTGGATGATACGGACTCCACCGTCCTCTTTCGGGATGGCACCAAGCGCGGAGATCTTGCACGGACGTCGGCTGACTGACACATACCGCCCGCTGGCGATCTCACGCTGCAATTGCTCTTCAACCAGCGTCTTGTACTCAATGGCGGACGAGTAGTTATCAACTTCGGAAGGCTTAAAATCTGTTTCAGTAGTGAGCGCGAAGCCGTTTTGGACTCCGTCAATTAAAAAAGGCCCGTCGGGGTCGCCGTCCAGCTCCTTCGCCCAGGCATTTGCGTCAAGGGAGCCACTCGGATTGAAATTGATGTCGCGAATGGAGTAAAAACTTGGGATTAAAATTTGCGGCTGCCAGCTTGCCGGGGCCACTGGAGCCGCGGCTATTCGTTTTTTGCCGCGTGTTGCGTCTCGCCGTGGTCCGAGCGCAAGCAGACCCGGCACGCATGAGTGTACTTGCAATTCTGGAACTTGCAGCCACCACGGGTATTGAACTTGAGGCACACGGGCGCACCTTGGATCACCGGAATCTTCCTATCCATGCGAGAACGGGCATGTTGTAGAGTCTGCTGCGGGGCGATGAGGTGCCGTGCTACCAGCGAGAAACTCGGTCGCGCCCAGTCTTGCATGCCCGCCTGCTGCTCTCTTCTAAATGCGTCGTCGAACCGCATGATCCTGGTGGTGTCGTAACCTGCCTCGACTAGCTCACCGATCTGCACATTGTACTGCAAGCACTGCCGAACGCCTTCCAGGTCGAGCTGTCCTCTAGAGATCAGGGCGTCGAGGATGCGCGCGTTGCCGACTATCCACTGACCGATTCCCAGCGATTCGGGTTTAGGCTGATTGGCGGTTGGATGCAGCACCTTTTCCCTACGACTCGCCGACGCCGTCCGAGGGTCGCAACCGCAGAAATCGGCAACGACGAGTGGTGCCGCCCGTAGCCCTAGTTGAGCTACTGAGGGCTCGAGCCTGGTCTCGAACCCGGGACCTCTGAGCATACTCGGGATATTCATGTCGCTACTAAAATCAGAGGGCTCATTAAGAAGCTGTTGGTCCACCTCACCTGGTCTAAATCGGCCTTCCAGCTGCTGGCGCATTGCTGCCGTCTCCGATTCCAGGCTAGCTATCTTCCGCCGGAGCTCTGCTAGGTCCAGCGCCTCCCCTGCCTCCAGCCGTTGTTGCTGCTGCTGCCGCCGACCTTCGCTGTCGGTCTCCGCGGAGTTTGACGCCGCTTGTTCCCGCCGACTAGCTGCTTCGCTCTGGTTCATCGCAGTGGAGAGTCTGCTGACCAGGTCTTTCTTGTAGCCGTGCGTGCTCAGGCCCCTATCACTCAATTCTTCACGTAGCTGATTTACAGTCATCCTACGCAAACTCATAGTACCCAGAGTAAGTTGAGTAATTAAGTTGGGCTAGCCAAAAATCGCAAAAAAATCGCATGCAAGCTGGCGAGGAGAGATAGGCTGAGGCGGGCCCAACGCACGGGGCTAAAAAGGCCCCACAGACACCCACCCCCGCCCCGGGGGCGGCGCACCCACCCCCGGACCAAGCACCCCCAAACACGGGCGACGAAAAGCCCCCCGGCCCCGCTAACAGCGATTGGCCAGCCAATCTACACTAAATTTACATGAGTAAGCCGCATCTTATCTAAATGTATAACTCGGCTTCATTCGCACTCAGCTGCGGACAAAGAAGTCACCGCTGCCGGCGCTGCTAAACCAGTTTCCATTGTCAGAGAACAGGATTATTAGATTAAAAAAATCCAAAATTCAAAGAGAGAACTGTGTGGTTTGCCAAAACTTCAACTTGCGCAGCATAAGGCAAGCCGCTTTAATCTGGACAGCATGAAATTTGAGTCCCGGACAAATCATATAGCTGCTGTTTGGGGAGGAAAAAAAGAAGGGAATAAATAATTATGACGCATCGTGATGACTTCCGCTTAATACAGAGATTATGAAAACATCCGATCGCACTCAAAACGGTTACTCTTTTCTTCTCAACGGCAATTAACAGCAGAAAGACTAGGGGGGGGGCTGTATTTCAAATACACACATTTTCCTTTGTCTGGATCTCCAAAAATATTCAACCAATTGCCATGAAAATTTTCCGCTCTATTCGATGGAGCAACTTCGAGAATCAGGAAAAATTGGCATCGTCGAGATATTCAACGATTAGGGGTGCCTTGTGGCAAAAATCACCAACATTGGCAAAAAATTTTCCACGTCGGCTCAACAAACTAGTCGTGAGGCCTTTGTTCTCAGCATCCCAGGCACCAGGGTCCCCTTCAGCACCGTCTGAAGCATCGGCGGCGACCGTCGGCACCTTCAACAAAAGCACCCGTCGGTATCTCAGAGACGGCTGCGTTCCCAAAACTGAAATGGAAGAATCCTCTTCTGCATGCAGAATTCAGTCAGTAGACACAATCGGTGACTAAAATGGACGATGGTGACCCTCTAGGCTGACCTGTAGACATAAAGGCGACCTTCGGGACCTTCAATGGAGTGCCACCACGCGGCCACCCCGAGGAGAATCGTTGAATATCTCGACGATGTTGACGTAGGATGACTTTGAAAGTCAGTTCGTCGGAAAGGGCAGAAAAGTTTGATCCATATGGTGGACTTTTAGGAAAATCGGTAATTCGGTTTGCGAGAAATCGTGAAATGGGTTGTGTGCATTTGCAATATACCCCCGTGGTCTTTCCCCATGGGAAAAATAGCGTGGTCTTTCTATTGTTAACGGAACAAAAGCAGAAACCGAATGTCTTGCACACAGAAGCGCATTCGCAAAGACTATCAAGGAAAGCAAATTGAAGCGTTGTGATAAAAATACAACGTTGTTAAATTTCGGGACAAAAATTGAAGCAAAAAAAGTTGAAATTATGTGACATGATCTACCTCTAAATTGCGGTTCGTAAAGTTCGTCTGCTCTGCACAGTCGCAGCAGCACCTGTCGCATTCGCACTCAGCGGCGGACAAAGAAGTCGCCGCTGCTGGCGCTGCTGAGCGCGGCCGGGACCGCAGCAAACTCCAGCAGGTGGCACAGGCGCTGCTGCTGGCTGAAGATCACCGCCTGGCAACCGGAGCGGCACCGGTACAGGCACTCGGGCAGCCCGGCACACTGCAGTGTTCTGAAGGCGGGCGCATCCGGGACGCTCAGCTCAACGAAGGTCCGGTTACCGGGAACGAACACGTTCCGGTCTGCAGTTTAAAATGAGCGCCAGTTGCATTAATACCAAGCCTTTCTACATAGAAAGAGATTTGTACTTTTAACCAACTCATGCAAGCGTCTTCCAAACTGCCCGTGTAGCTCAGCCGGAGCACCCGGTTTCGGTAGTCGCCTCCGCAGTTCTGGCCCGAGTTTCCACTGCAAGCGAGATTGCATTCCGAGTCAGAAGCAGCGCCCAGCGACCCGTAGGAGTTGCCGCAGAAGCACCAGTATATGGCCTGCAGAGCCGCGAACTGGAAGCCGCCCAGAGCGCAGACGCTGCTGCACAGCTCGTGAGTCATTATCGAGTAGCTGCCGACAAAAGCGCCACTGGCATCGTTTATCGGAGATACCTCGGAGCTTCCGATCCGTATGAGGCCAATGTGCTTCATGTCATTGACGTCTCTCACGCCATTCGCGTCGTCAACGAAGCAGCCGAGGTCCGAGATCTGGAACTGGCGGCAGAGAGCGGCGCAGATCAGGCAGCTCAGGATCGGCATGCCGGTCCTGTACAGAGCCGGCATGGTAGGCTGCATTTTCAGAGAAATTGGCGGAGTTCGGACTCAGAGTAGAGAGAGAGAGAGAGCGGATTCGCAGCGAGAGGCCTTATCACAGCTGTGTGAAGCGCATTATATTTGCTAACACAGAGACAATGGGCCTTCAATACAGAACCCGTGACGGATTTGCACAGTTGCATGATTCCTGATTGGAATCCGTTGGCTGCCGCCATTGCGTCAAAGCCAACAGGCCCCCGTCTGTTTGTGTAAATGTAAATTACACATCACGCCGCAGAAGTGAAGAACGGCTCACCGTCTTGACCACCTGGAGGACGCGGCATTCACTTGCACGAAGTGCGAATAATTTAAATCTGCCAATAATAAGTTATTAATGTCAAATTCATTGCACGTCCATCCCCAGACAGGGAGCAAGGAAATACAAGCCAGTTACTCTAAGGCAGACTTCACTTCGCAACTTAAGAAATCCTTCTCTACTCGGAAAGTTGTACAAATGTCCTCTTTAGAACAACTCATAAATTGAAACTTCTCGACTATTCTAAATGCAATTAATTGTAAATTCACTCCACATTCCCGAAAAGCGGGCTTGTCTTTGCCATCTATTTTAAATTGCTGCTAAACCTGCTGATCGAACATGCCGGCTTAAAATGCCCCTTAGCAGTAGAATTAAGGGCTCCTCACTGGGTGAAACTACAAGCAGTGTCTGCAATGCTTGACTTCATGCTGTTGGCCAGAAATCCATAATCAATGATCTGAAAAATGCTGCAGCAGCTGTTACAGCTTTGAGTAGTGCCCACTAAAATCGCAGATTTTTTATTCCAGGATGCCGTTGCGCAGCTTGGATATTTCTCTGCAGGCAAAACTAACTATTGATTGTTTAGATATTTTGTTTTGGTGAAAACACGCTGTTTTAACAGCTGGAATTTAAACCCACAGAATTTGGACCCTGTATCTCTTTTGCTTCTTTGATTTAAAATCTAACAAAAAATATTTAAATAGCTAATGCAACAGAAGTTAGGAAAAACCAAACAAGGTCTACCAGTTCGATTCCGTCGGTTTATTTCAGCAGGATTCTACTGTCTCTTTTTCTCTCCATCTGTCCTCTCCACCCTATTGCCCACAGTCCCTTCTATCTGTCTACTCTCCCTCTCTCCCTTTGTTCACACTGATCTCCCTCCCCCCCTTCGATCTGTCTATACTCTCACTCTGTTATCCCTGTCTTCTCTTCCGCTGTACCCTTTTTTCATCCTCCCTCTCTTGCATCTGCCCTGCATCCCTTTCATCTGTCCTCTCTGCTGCTCTATCTGTCTTCTTGTCTACTGCCTTTTTCATCTCTCCTCTCTCCCTGTTTTCTATAGCTTTCTCTGTTTCCCTGTTTTCTCTAACTGCTCTACTGCTCCACAAGCGAAAGAATAGATAAAAATCAGGCAAACTTCACATGCTCATAGTTTCTGTCCTGTCCTGATTGAGTTATGAAGCTGAGACTCCATGTTAGGACAGAAAACATATCAAGGCGCAATCGACTCAAGTTTGAAATAAATATATTTATTTGGGGCAAAGTTATGGCAGTCTAAATTAGCCAGGGAAGTAAGAGCCAGGGAATCCGACCTATTGGCTCGCTGTGCTGCGCTGCGAGAAGCAAAGCTGACTCAAAGCTTTAACCCAGAGGCTGGCAAACTTTTTTCCTCAAGGGCCAGATGAAAAATTCAGCGCAAGCTCATGAAACATGAGAGACAGAGAGAGATGAGATAAGAAAGAAGACAAGAGGAGAAAAGAGGGAAAAGACGAGAGAAGGGAGAGAGGGAGGAGAGGAGAGAAGGAAGAGAAAAAGGAAGTAGGGAGAGAGGAGAGAGGGTAGAGAGGAGAGGCTAGAGAAGAGAGAGGGTAGAGAAGAGAGGGTAGAGAGGAGAGGGTAGAGAGGAGAGGCTAGAGAGGATAGAGGGTATAGAGGAATGTAGAGAGGACAGAGGAACTTCACATTGCCGAGCACGCTCTTCCATAAGGTTCGGCGTATTGAAAGGGGCTGCTAAAATGGTTTTTTGGCAATGTGAAGTTTCGGCCTAGTGAAAGAGAGTGCTTTTCAGCAAAGTGAAATTTTTGCCTAATGAAAGCGCCCCGTGAATTTGTTGCGGTTGTAAACTTTTATTGAGTTTGTAATATTTGTACGTTTGTAACTCGCGCTAAAACTATCAACTCTTTCGTTTCAGACGACACACAAATCTCGAAGTATAGATAGTTACAAGCAGATACAGTTGTTCATTGTAGTAAATGAACAGGACAAGTATGCAAAACAGATTAAGCGTTGTTGTTGAAAGGCTAAACTTTGTAATTAAAACGTAAAAAAATATAGTTACTGTAACATTCACATGGGTATTAACGGCTTAATAAGCCTTAAAAGAGTTAGTAACCAGTTAATGAAACAGCGCTTGCAAAGCTTGCAGGAGTAGAATTAGTTTAGTGATTGCTGATTATCGATTATGTTAAAATATCAACTCTCAGTGTCAGAAAACAATAGGAGGAAGTCCGCAAATGACTAAAAACTTTCATTGCAATGAACTGAGGAATTATATTGATACAAAAAGTACTTCAAATAATAAGTTCGCAATTCTGTCTTGACTAAATAAATTTCACCAGTACGAACCACTAAATTAAATTGAATCAAAAAGTGCATTGAAAGGTGAGTACTCGTAAGTTTCGGGCTTCAAAAAAGAAATGTAAAATCCTGTGTCCTTTGCAAAAAACTGAAGGTGTGCAGAATTCGGCGGCCAGCCGCTTGTATCCGAGTAGCAGGACAGTTGAGTCTTCAAAAGATTACAAAGCTGCTGTTTGAGAGGGAACCAAAGGCAATAAATAACTATAACACGCCAATCAATTTCTCTGGTTTTGAATCCTGACAAAAAGTATCCGATTGCACGCAAAACTACTCTGTTCTAATCAACAATTAACAGAACAAAAGCAGAAATCGAATGCCTAACACACAGAAGTGCATTCGCAAAGATTATAAAGGAAAGTACATTAAAACATTTTGGTAAAAGTAAAAAAGGTTTAGCATTTTCGGATGAGAAGCAAAAATAGGTTTGCGTTCAATTTCGGCCAGTTGATTTCAGACGCAGACGTCTACAGCTGTTAGTACTTTGAGTACTTTTGAGTACTTTAAAGTCTTTGAGTAGGCTTAGGTATGCTTGCTAGTTGACACTGTTTGTTTTGATTTGCCTCTAAATTTCGGTTCTTACAGCTCGTCTGCTCTGCTCAGCTGCACCAGCATCCGCTTCATTCGCACTCAGCCACGGACAAAGAAGTCGCCGCTGCTTTCGCTGCTGAAGGCGGCCGGGACCGCAGCATACTCCAGCAGGTGGCACAGGCGCTGCTGCTGGCTGAAGATCACCGCCTGGCAACCGGAACTTTTACTGGAGCACAGAGACACGCACTGGATCCGACTCGGAGCGCTCACAGTCGTAAAGTTCGGCGCATCAGGGTTGTTGAGTTCGACGAAATTCCGGTTGCCGCGAACAAAGAAGTCATTACCTTCGATTTGCAATGAAATAATTTGAAGTTGAGTTGAGTTGAGCCACACTGAAAGGCATCTGATTGTCTGCTTAAAAGTTTGTTTGTCTGTCGCCAAAATCCAATGCAGCAACATACGAAGACCAAAAATTAAACAAGTGGCCACCAGCAGCAGCAACTCACCGTTGGTGTAGCTCAGCCGGAGCACCCGGTTTCGCCACATACCTCCGCAGTTCTGGCCCCAGTTTCCACTGCAGGTATCGCTGCACTCCCAGTAAGGAGCAGCGCCCTGCGACCCGTAGGAGTTGCCGCAGTGGCACCAGTACGCGGCCTGCAGAGCCGCGAACTGGAAGCCGCCCAGAGCGCAGGCGCTGCTGCACACCTCGCGAGTCATCTGACCGCAGTTGATAGAATCGTATATCTGAGATACCTCGGAGCTGCCGATCCGTGTGAGGCCGATGTTCTTCATGCCACCGACGTCTCTCACGCCATTCGTGCCGTCAACGAAGCAGCCGAGGTCCGAGATCTGGAACTCCCGGCAGAGAGCGGCGCAGATCAGGCAGCTCAGGATCGGAGCAGCGCAGAGGATCCGGCAGAGAGGCATGGCCAGGCTGGGTTTGTCAGTTTGGCAGAAGATTGCCGAATCTCTGTGCGAGAGAGAGGCTAAATAACAGCAGCCTTATTGATGCGTTGCCATGGAGACTCTCAGCAGGCAGCGGCTTGCATATCGGTAAACAGAGCTCTGTCAGATGATGCATTAGTCGGATTGAAATCCATCAGCTCCATACATTAACTCTGTGATTATTCAGAATCAGTGAGCTGTGAGATCATTCGGAGCCTCAAATTGCTTTTTCACTGCAACATCAAGCTTGCAGCAGCTGCTCACAGATGCATGAGCTTTAGTCGAGATCTATTATCGGTTGCGCAGGTGTTGTCGAAGCCACAAGGCCCACCGTCAGTTTGCATCAATAAATGAATTTAATTCTACTGCAGCGCTCAGTTCGTGAGTTAGAGATGATAGAGCAGAGTGGCGATGCATGAATAGGACAGACTGAAGCTCTGAAGATTTTAAAATTTTTCGGAAGAAATAAATGAGAAAAAAATTTTTTTATCAGCTAAAAAGCTTGGGACTCAGTTAGTCAAATGTAAGCAGCATTCGCCCACTGCGCAATGGTGTTGCTTAACGGAATGTAGAACAAAGCAATTATTTTTTAATGAAACGTCCCGAAGAGTCAGGTGCATGCAACACTGGGAGTCGAGGGATGCCCAGTTGCACGAAGGAAACACAGGCTTACTGATCAATTTTGTTCAATAAAATATTCCAAACTCTGCTGTGCCGCATCAAAAGGCCCAGAGGCATCAAATACGCTTGTTACCGCCTGAGCGGAGAGCGGAGCCCGAGAGTGATCCTGGCGGCTCATCAGGCTGATGACAATTCTTCTCCAGCGTGTGTAACATGACTTGAAGTTTTCTGTGATTTTTTAACCGAAATAAATTGAGGACTTTTTACAGGGCTTCCAGCTCTGCATCTTCCGGACCGAGTTTTGCTGCCCACCAGCAGAGCAGAGCAGGAGCTGCTGCAGCCACCGGGCGTGTCAGGCTCTCACACCACGAGCCCTGCTTCCATTCCGTGCGCGGTCACATAAAGCAACTGCTGCCGCACCTGATACTCAACCAGCTTTACGTTGGGTGTTCGCTGAGGAATAGTTATGAAATTCCGACGTTGCTGCAGCTGTGTCCAGCATATCAGGTTGCGGAGTCGGAAGTCGTAGCGGATGCTATTCAGCAGTCAGTTAATCTTTCCAAGTAGCTTTAGCGAGGTCAGTAGAAAAGGCGATGTACTCGAGGGGCATTGAAAAGGGCCAGTTGGAGAGTGGTGGGAGTTTGACTTTATCGTCAGCCAGCCGAGCTGCGCTGCGAGTTGAAAGCCTCAGTCAGCAACAATTTAGTTTTTGACGAGCAGATCTGGCGCTGGTGGACTCGTAGCAGAAGGAGCAGACATGTCGGAACTTGCAGCCGCGCCAAATGCAGCCGATGTGGCTGAAGCTCCCGCTCTTCCGTATCGATTGGGCCGACGAAGCTGGATGGCTGCTTTGGCCTGCTGGGCTTTGGGTTGGTCCGCTGCAGGTTCTCGTTGCTGATTAAGTCGAACTTTATGATGCGTATTCTATGTTAATATATATATTCTATTCTGACATTTTTGCTATTTTTAATAGATAGATAGATAGATAGATAGATAGATAGATAGATAGATAGATAGATAGATAGATAGATAGATAGATAGATAGATAGATAGATAGATAGATAGATAGATAGATAGATAGATAGATAGATAGATAGATAGAGAGATAGATAGATAGATAGATAGATAGATAGATAGATAGATAGATAGATAGATAGATAGATAGATAGATAGATAGATAGATAGATAGATAGATAGATAGATAGATAGATAGATAGATAGATAGATAGATAGATAGATAGATAGATAGATAGATAGATAGATAGATAGATAGATAGATAGGTAGATAGATAGATAGATAGATAGATAGATAGATAGATAGATAGATAGATAGATAGATAGATAGATAGATAGATAGATAGATAGATAGATAGATAGATAGATAGATAGATAGATAGATAGATAGATAGATAGATAGATAGATAGATAGATAGATAGATAGATAGATAGATAGATAGATAGATAGATAGATAGATAGATAGACAGACAGATAGATAGATAGATAGATAGATAGATAGATAGATAGATAGATAGATAGATAGATAGATAGATAGATAGATAGATAGATAGACAGATAGATAGATAGATAGATAGATAGACAGATAGATAGACAGATAGATAGCATTGCGCAGTGGTGGACTGTTTCTTACATTTGACTAAATGAGTTCCCAATCCTGGCTGGAGTAAGTTGGCCCTCGCTACTCTAGCGAACGGCTGCTCTATCGAACGGCTACTCTAGCGAACGGCTGCTCTAGCGAACGGCTGCTCTGGCGAACGGCTGCTCTAGCGAACGGCTGCTCTGGCGAACGGCTGCTCTAGCGAACGGCTGCTCTGGCGAACGGCTGCTCTGGCGAACGGCTGCTCTAGCGAACGGCTGCTCTGGCGAACGGCTGCTCCATTTCATGACTCACTGTCGAGTACTTCTGTTACCTTCATCGCCACGTTGCATGCGGCACCCCAGCCTCAGCTCTTTTGTCCTCGCTGTCCTTATCGATTTACAGAATTTTTCTTCTAATAACTGTGTGAAGCTACTGTAGTTAGTAGCGCTTGCAAAGCTTGCAGGAGTAGAATTACCTGGTAGTTTAGTGATTGATGATTAGCGATTATGTTAAAATATCAACTCTCAGTGTCAGAAAAACAATAGGAGGAAGTCCGCAAATGACTAAAAACTTTCATTGCAATGAACTGAGGAATTATATTGATACAAAAAGTACTTCAAATAATAAGTTCGCAATTCTGTCTTGACTAAATAAATTTCACCAGTACGAACCACTAAATTAAATTGAATCAAAAAGTGCATTGAAAGGTGAGTACTCGTAAGTTTCGGGCTTCAAAAAAGAAATGTAAAATCCTGTGTCCTTTGCAAAAAACTGAAGGTGTGCAGAATTCGGCGGCCAGCCGCTTGTATCCGAGTAGCAGGACAGTTGAGTCTTCAAAAGATTACAAAGCTGCTGTTTGAGAGGGAACCAAAGGCAATAAATAACTATAACACGCCAATCAATTTCTCTGGTTTTGAATCCTGACAAAAAGTATCCGATTGCACGCAAAACTACTCTGTTCTAATCAACAATTAACAGAACAAAAGCAGAAATCGAATGCCTAACACACAGAAGTGCATTCGCAAAGATTATAAAGGAAAGTACATTGAAACATTTTGGTAAAAGTAAAAAAGGTTTAGCATTTTCGGATGAGAAGCAAAAATAGGTTTGCGTTCAATTTCGGCCAGTTGATTTCAGACGCAGACGTCTACAGCTGTTAGTACTTTGAGTACTTTTGAGTACTTTAAAGTCTTTGAGTAGGCTTAGGTATGCTTGCTAGTTGACACTGTTTGTTTTGATTTGCCTCTAAATTTCGGTTCTTACAGCTCGTCTGCTCTGCTCAGCTGCACCAGCATCCGCTTCATTCGCACTCAGCCACGGACAAAGAAGTCGCCGCTGCTTTCGCTGCTGAAGGCGGCCGGGACCGCAGCATACTCCAGCAGGTGGCACAGGCGCTGCTGCTGGCTGAAGATCACCGCCTGGCAACCGGAACTTTTACTGGAGCACAGAGACACGCACTGGATCCGACTCGGAGCGCTCACAGTCGTAAAGTTCGGCGCATCAGGGTTGTTGAGTTCGACGAAATTCCGGTTGCCGCGAACAAAGAAGTCATTACCTTCGATTTGCAATGAAATAATTTGAAGTTGAGTTGAGTTGAGCCACACTGAAAGGCATCTGATTGTCTGCTTAAAAGTTTGTTTGTCTGTCGCCAAAATCCAATGCAGCAACATACGAAGACCAAAAATTAAACAAGTGGCCACCAGCAGCAGCAACTCACCGTTGGTGTAGCTCAGCCGGAGCACCCGGTTTCGCCACATACCTCCGCAGTTCTGGCCCCAGTTTCCACTGCAGGTATCGCTGCACTCCCAGTAAGGAGCAGCGCCCTGCGACCCGTAGGAGTTGCCGCAGTGGCACCAGTACGCGGCCTGCAGAGCCGCGAACTGGAAGCCGCCCAGAGCGCAGGCGCTGCTGCACACCTCGCGAGTCATCTGACCGCAGTTGATAGAATCGTATATCTGAGATACCTCGGAGCTGCCGATCCGTGTGAGGCCGATGTTCTTCATGCCACCGACGTCTCTCACGCCATTCGTGCCGTCAACGAAGCAGCCGAGGTCCGAGATCTGGAACTCCCGGCAGAGAGCGGCGCAGATCAGGCAGCTCAGGATCGGAGCAGCGCAGAGGATCCGGCAGAGAGGCATGGCCAGGCTGGGTTTGTCAGTTTGGCAGAAGATTGCCGAATCTCTGTGCGAGAGAGAGGCTAAATAACAGCAGCCTTATTGATGCGTTGCCATGGAGACTCTCAGCAGGCAGCGGCTTGCATATCGGTAAACAGAGCTCTGTCAGATGATGCATTAGTCGGATTGAAATCCATCAGCTCCATACATTAACTCTGTGATTATTCAGAATCAGTGAGCTGTGAGATCATTCGGAGCCTCAAATTGCTTTTTCACTGCAACATCAAGCTTGCAGCAGCTGCTCACAGATGCATGAGCTTTAGTCGAGATCTATTATCGGTTGCGCAGGTGTTGTCGAAGCCACAAGGCCCACCGTCAGTTTGCATCAATAAATGAATTTAATTCTACTGCAGCGCTCAGTTCGTGAGTTAGAGATGATAGAGCAGAGTGGCGATGCATGAATAGGACAGACTGAAGCTCTGAAGATTTTAAAATTTTTCGGAAGAAATAAATGAGAAAAAAATTTTTTTATCAGCTAAAAAGCTTGGGACTCAGTTAGTCAAATGTAAGCAGCATTCGCCCACTGCGCAATGGTGTTGCTTAACGGAATGTAGAACAAAGCAATTATTTTTTAATGAAACGTCCCGAAGAGTCAGGTGCATGCAACACTGGGAGTCGAGGGATGCCCAGTTGCACGAAGGAAACACAGGCTTACTGATCAATTTTGTTCAATAAAATATTCCAAACTCTGCTGTGCCGCATCAAAAGGCCCAGAGGCATCAAATACGCTTGTTACCGCCTGAGCGGAGAGCGGAGCCCGAGAGTGATCCTGGCGGCTCATCAGGCTGATGACAATTCTTCTCCAGCGTGTGTAACATGACTTGAAGTTTTCTGTGATTTTTTAACCGAAATAAATTGAGGACTTTTTACAGGGCTTCCAGCTCTGCATCTTCCGGACCGAGTTTTGCTGCCCACCAGCAGAGCAGAGCAGGAGCTGCTGCAGCCACCGGGCGTGTCAGGCTCTCACACCACGAGCCTTGCTTCCATTCTGGGGTGTCTTTCTCGAAAGCAACTTACGATCGACCATAGACGTAAGTTGGGTAAGCTACACTTACGGGTTGCTCGAAGGGCTCGCAAGTTAGCTATGCGTAAGATTGATCGCAACTTTACGAGTTCGTAACTTTGCGCAAAAGACTGTTTCTCGAAACGTTCGTATGTCTATGGTCTTTCGTAAGGTTGATCTTAACCCTACGACTGCTCGGTATCAGTCGTAAGACGCACTTAAGCACTAATCGCATAGTACGTGAAGCTTTAGTCAAGCCAAGTCAAGTTAAACTTTATCGAAGGTGGGTCTTTCTCGAAAGCAACTTACGATAGACAAAGTAAAGATATTTACAGATTTATGACCATAGACATGCAACTTTTCGTTTCAGATACGACTTACGAACAGCGTAAGCCACGCAAAGTCTAAGTGAGTTTTGAGAAAGCGTCTTACGAGCAAACTTACGCTACACGTAAATTTCTTTCTTACGATCTAACTTACCATATAATTTACGTGAGTTTCGAGAAACACCCCCTTGTGCGCGGTCATATAAGGTTGAGGCTTGTGCGACAAAAGTTCACAGACGCTCCATTGGGGCGCAACTCCGACTTTAATTTTTTGACTGACCGACACAAGAGACGGAAAATCAGGCCGAGACCATCTTTTTTATGGTCGGTATCGTCGGGTCGATTTTAAACGAAAAAATAGCACGAATCATGCACAAACTTTTCTCTCCGATTTTCATCGACATTCAACTGTATCAGTAGGACCGACTTCGGCACGAATTCCGGAGAACGAACAACGGAGAATGTGAAAAGCACTGAGGTAGAGGTATTTAAGATTTTTCAAGTCGCTGTAAGAAAAGCAACTAAAAGAATGGTGCAAAAATTCAAGAGATTTAAGAAATCGCAAGTTTGTCGAAAACATTATTTTGGTGGGGCATAGACTTGAGCCGCAATGGTCTTGGTGCTGCTGTTATGGGATAGCGGGGGAAACATAACATGCTGTGCTAGTGTTGCAGAGAATTTAATTTTTCAAATTTAAGGACAGACAGTCCCTCTGGAGGCAATCCCGATTGTTGGCAATGGTGTCATTCCACCATGCACTGTCAGTTGCGCTCTCTGCAAACTTATCTTTGCTACGATACTACGATACTAGTCACCCTTACGCCATTGGCCTGTCCCCAAATTCTTGAAATGATCCGAAAGTGCACCCTATTCTGATACTCATTCTATACTTGGCATTGGTACAAATTGGTACAGATTGGTACAAAAGTCTCAGACAGCCAGCCGACTTTCTAGGGTGAAAATCATGTCCTAAACGGTTCAAAGTCGGACCGAAAGTGCATTTCATGAATTTTGGCCCGAAATCGAACTAACAGCCCGCAAAATGTCGGAGTTGCGTCCAACGACGCAACTCGCCCAATTATTGTCGTGCGATTCGCCGAGTGTACAAGCCTGACGATCAGAAAGTCAGGGCCGCTGTACATCCTGTGTGTGCTTGCGTACAGTATTGGTGTGACCAAGGAGTCCGCGAAATGGGCAGGATTGACTCAAGAGAGCCTGAGGCATCGATCCAAGTCAACTGCTGGCAAACTGATCTGTAAACAGCGTGTAGAATAAGAGATTATTAAGCAAAATTAAATCAGCAATTCAGAATTCGCTGCGCTATGGTAAATATGGATGATTGGAATTGCACATTCGAGCTCGAACACTGCGATTCATAAGGCAATCAATGGTGACAGACGACAGGCAATCGCTTGTCTTTGCAAAGCTGGCTGTGTTTCTGTTTGTGTCTGTCTGTCGCAGTGTCTGCCAGTCCCAGTGTCTGCCAGTCCCAGTGTCTGCCTGTCCCAGTCTCTGCCTGGCCCTGCCTGTCCCTGCCTGTCCCAGTGTCTGCCTGTCTGTCTTTCGGTCTGTCAGTCAGTGAGGCGGTTCATCCATATCTTATGTTTTCACTCTTAAAATCTCTTCTCGTCTCAATGAAGATAAAGGTTAGGAGTTGTAAATCAGGTGAACAATTAAGGTCATATAACCATTCGAAATCAGCAATAAGAATCGCACACCATAAAAAATGATTAGAAAATTTCAGCAGAAAATGGTTGAACCTAAGAATAAAGCAGAATTCCGCATACCAGTTGGCCTGAAGATTCGCATTTATCATGCCAGTGAATCGTGATGAACTGCATGCAATTTTATTAGTACTCATAGAGCTAGCAGAAACGCGATGATACCTGCAGTGATTTGCCTAATTCAGCTAAATATTGCAGTTGTCAGAAAGTTTCTGTTTCAATCATCTCGTTCGTCACTTCTGCTCGTCCCCAGCCACCGCCTGAAGGCAGCCACCTGCTGGCGAACGGACTCCAGGGCGGTGCCGCCGAAGGCGCCGTACTGCTCAACGCTTGTCTCAAAGTCCCACAGCTGGGTGACTTCTTCGCCGAATGTGTCGCTGCGGGACGATTGGGGACAGTCAGTCAGTCAGTCAGTCAGTCAGTCAGTCAGTCAGTCAGTCAGTCAGTCAGTCAGTCAGTCAGTCAGTCAGTCAGTCAGTCAGTCAGTCAGTCAGTCAGTCAGTCAGTCAGTCAGTCAGTCAGTCAGTCAGTCAGTCAGTCAGTCAGTCAGTCAGTCAGTCAGTCAGTCAGTCAGCTGCTCACCTGACAGTCCGGAAGTCCTCAAAGGTCAGCTGGTGCAGCTGACACGCCTTGGCTTCGGCCAGCGCCACGCAACGCCCGGAGGCGGCGTGGGCCTCCCTGAACGGCACCCCGCGGCGCACCAAATAGTAGGCCAGGTCGGTGGCCAGCACGTCGCAGCTGAGGGCGCCGGCGCAGGCCTCCGGGTGCACCGTCGGCGATTCGAACCACGGCTGACACGGTGTCAGCTGAGTCGAACAAGCCCTCCTTGTCCTCCTGCAGGTCCTTGTTGAAGGCGCTGGGCAGGGACTTCTGCACCATGAGCAGGGACACCAGGTGGCCGCACAGCCGTCCGGTTTTGCCGCGGATGAGCTCCAGACTGTCCGCGTTCTTCTTCTGCGGCATGAGGCTGCTGCCGGTGCTGTACGCGTCCGACAGCGTGACGAAGCCGAACTCCTTGCTGCAGAAGAGGATCAGGTCCTCGGCGAGGCGGCTCAGGTGGTTGCCAAGCATGGCGGCTGCGAACTGGAACTCCGAGGCGAAGTCGCGGTCCGCCACGGCGTCCAGACTGTTCCAGGTGACCCCAGAGGTGAAGCCGAGGGCGTCTGGGATTTTTGATGGGGCTGGTTAATACCTGTTAACGATTCTAAGAATTGTGGTAGAGTTGCTCGCTTAATTAATAGCAAATAAATAAAGCTTAAGATCAACATTTATGGCGAAAACCAACGCGTTTCAACCCACTAGGGCCGTCGTCAGGGTATATTTTATCACTGAACGAAAGACCAGTTTTTTCTAGATGCAGGTGTCGTCTATAAATTTTGTTGTTCTTAAGATCAGAATATCTCTTACGTGGGAAAAACCAAAAGACACCTGCACACCAGAGTTAGGGAGCATTGGCTGAAAAAATCTGCTATCCAGGACCACCTTCTGGAATGCAAGGGCTGCTGTGACAGAGAACAGATTGAATTGTTTAAAATTATCGACCGTGCTAACTCTGAATTCAAGCTTAGCATTCTTGAAGCGCTGCACATCAAAGCTCAAAATCCCAGTCTCAATATGCAGTTGCTACATAGTGGTGCGGGCCACCTTCTTAGGGTGTTTTGAGTTTGACTAGTTTTTTTTGCGCGTACATTTTGTTTTTTTACATCTGTTTGCTCTCTCTCTCTCTCTCTCTCCCTCATTATTCTCGCTTAACTCCAACCCCCAGTTTTTTATGTTTTTCGTAAATTGGTTACCCTCCCGTTTTCAATTTGACACTTGAGATAGTACAATCGTTTGCTTATTTATATTGAGTGTTTCGTTCAGTGATAAAATATACCCTGACGACCGCCCTAGTGGGTTGAAACGCGTTGGTTTTCGCCATAAATGTTGATCTTAAGCTTTATTTATTTGATTCTAAGAATACCTGTTCACGATTCTAAAAATACCTGTTGACGATTCTGAGAATACCTGTTGACGATTCTGAGAATACCTGCTAACGATTCTAAGAATACCTGTTCACGATTATAAGAATACTTGTTCACGATTCCAAGAATACCTATTCACTATTCTAAGAATACCAGTTCACGATTTCAGGAATACCCTGTTCTCGATTCTAAGAATACCTGTTCACGATCCTAGGAATACCTGCTCACGATTCTGGGAATACCTGT
Organism: Macrostomum lignano; assembly: GCA_002269645.1. Classification (NCBI taxonomy): domain Eukaryota; kingdom Metazoa; phylum Platyhelminthes; family Macrostomidae; genus Macrostomum; species Macrostomum lignano. The sequence continues at coordinate 33,936 of NIVC01002171.1, read as the reverse complement.
TCACGAATCTAAGAATTACAGACAATACCCAATTCCCAATTTCCCTATTCCCAATTCCGCACGCCTTAATCCCCCACACCCGAATTCCCCAAACCCCGATTCCCCAGCTCCGATTCCCTCGCCCTACCGGCCAACGCCTGCCTGTCCACCCCGAAGGGATTCCCGGCCAGGGCGGCCCGGCAGTCGGCCAGTCTCTGGCAGTCCCTGCGCAGCATGGAGGCGTAGCTGAGCAGCCAATGGGACCAGCGCACCGGCTGGGCCCGCTGCAGGTGGGTGTAGCCCGGCATGAGCACGCCGGTCTCCGACTCCGCCCGGCTCACCAGGGTGTTGATGAGGCGGCGCAGCTGGGGCAGCAGCTCATCCGATAAGTAGTCCATGAGCCACAGGCGGATATCCGTGGCTACCTGAGCTCGGAGGGTTTTGGTTGAGACTGGTTGTGACATGTGCAGTGACTAGCGGCCCTCGCCCCCTTTTAACACCCCGAGTAGCCAGGACAATGATGGGGTCCGTCCCCCTACAAATCACCTGGATAATGAGGGGTCAGTCCACCTAAGCTACCTGGATAATGAAGGGCCAGTCACCCTAAGCTGCCTGAATAATGAGGGGTCAGTCACCCTAAGCTACCTGGATAATGGGGGGTCAGTCCCTCCTAAGCTACCTGGATAATGAGGGGTCAGTCCCAAAGCTACCTGCACATCAACGAGGCCAGCTCAGGCTGAGGGTGCCGCACCCTTCTCCCCAGCCCCACCTGGTCATTCCTGCCTTCCACGCCATCCGTGGAGAAAAGCAATCAGAGCGGCTATGACGGAACTAAGCAACCGCCTTTCGACCTCAGTGGGGCTTCACCGGCTACTTAAACCGGGACAATGGCTCCTCCCGTTGCTCAGGCCGCTGCACCGATTTCTGCCGCCTCTTCTGTTACACCTGGTATTGATGTCAACGCCCTCCTCGACTACATGACCGCGATGATGCAGCAGCACCAGCAGCTTATGCAACGGGGCTTGCGGACACCATCCAAGAAGGGACTCCACTTACTTACTTACTACGCAATCAGTCGGAGCCCCGGGGGGCCCGTGGACCCAGGCCTCGACCTGGGAACGACAAATGGCCCGCACCAGCACAGACCTTCCGGAGACACGCCGCCCGCCGAGCCAGACAGCCTCCATCGTGTCCTGCGCCTCCGCGGGGGTGGGGTAGACAACGACACCACAGGACGCAGACGCGGCAAACGCAGACTAAAACTGCGTCGCTCACTTACCTGTGGCTCCAGAAAACGGCAACGCTCAGGGGATTTCTTTGTCCAGAGTGGCGATTGCCCGAAGGGTGCCGCCTTTATGCCGGTTGCCTTGTGGAATATCACTAAAACTCAATCCTATCCTATCGCTAGGATTGAAACCAACAGCTTCATAGCAACTTAATACTACTCAGTAGTAGCTTTAGAATGCTCCATCTTAGTATCTATTGCGGTCAATAAATAGATAGTGTTTGAACTTTTCATGATCATCTTATCGATGTCACTTGGCAAACTTTATGCTAGCTGCAATGAAAATGCCCCATGGCTACGAAAAGGAAAGGCGGAAAGGAAAGGCGGAAGCGAAAGAAGACAAACGGAGAATGGAAGAAGAACAAGACAAAAGAGTAGACTAAAAACTGATCAAGATGGTCTTTGAGACACCTGGCTCTTGAAAATGGATGGCTGGATGCCAGGATAGCTAATGATGCAGGTTAGAGTTCCATAATTTACAGTAAGTGGGAATGAAGCACCGATTGCATTGCCAGTTTTAGACAAAGGAATCTGAAGGGAGAAGTCGTGCTGTTTGCTGCTACAGCGGAGACCAAAGTGTGACTGTGGAGCAAAAGGGGGCAGGTGCTGCTGAAGTTCGCTGGAGCCTCGACCCACCAACAGTCCACCAACAGTTCAGCGAGCCCTAAGGCTATATGGAACCTCGAAGGAGTCACCAATGATCCTGGCAGCCTTCAGCTCGACACGGTCCAATAAAGTAAGATGGGGACTCGCTGGCAGATCAAACCGACCCGGGTGACAACAAGTGGTCTAATTTTACCTTTATACTCGTAGGGTAGCCAAATGAGTTTAAGGAATAGGATGTTTAGCTCTAGTAGTCCAACCGAGTATAGAATCTGCTTTTTTTCTTTGGGTTATAAGGTGCTCATACAATGTAAGTCCATTGTCAATTATGACACCAAGAAGTGTGACTTTATTAGAAACAGGGACAACTAAAACTCTCGGGACGCGAAACGAGCCAATTCATGGCAAAAAATCTGAGGGGCTCGCTTAAAAGTATTGTGAGCATTCTGTACATGACAGCACGGCCTGATGACTCCTCGGCGCTGCGAGATCGTGAGGTGAAATTTCGAATAATTCAGCTGATGACTGCGGACATACGTGACACCCTGGTCAAGGACAGGGACCTGGACTCCTGCACGCTGGAGGAGCTGGTCGAGCGGGCCACGAGGCTGGAGCAAATCGCGAGCAAATGCAAACCAGGCAACTCGCCCGCAGTGGCGATGGTTGACGATCGACTGGCACGGCTGGAGCAGCAGCTGGAGATCCTGACGGCTGCGGTGACGAGGGGCGGCAGCGCGAGAGGACGCGGTGGCGGCAGGCCGAGAGATCAGCAGCAGCGGTCATCAGGTTGCTTTCGGTGCGGTAAGGAAGGCCACATCGCCCGCCGGTGCCCTGCTGGCGGATCTCAGGGCCAAGGTCGCTGCTTCAACTGCTCCCGCTGGGGCCACGGCGCGGCTGTCTGTCCGTCAAAGGCTTGGCCGTCGGGAAACTTCTGAGGGTTGGCAGCGAAGGGCTAGCTCCAACCCGTCAATCAAGTGCCCAATCTGCACTCTCAATCTTCGTGCGTGCGCTTCTGCAAGGCAAGGAGGTCAGTTTCCTGCTCGACACTGGCGCACAGACATCCTTGATCAGCCGCAGCCTCGCGCAAGTCTGCGGCCTTCAGATCGAGCCCGGTGGAAGCTGCTGCCCGACTTCGGTCGATGGTGGCCGCCTGGGTTGCATCGGGATTGCCCGAACCACAATTCAAGTCGGCCAGTCAGTCAAGGTTGTCCATGAGCTCAACGTGGTGGAGAACATCAGTCTGGATCTCATCCTCGGCATGGACTTCATCACCCGAACCACCCGAGAGCTTCAGATCGACATCGTTGGTAGGACCGTATGCCTCAACGGAGAGAAAGTCCCGTTCTTCAACAGCAGCTCAAGCGTCCGAATGGTGACCGGCACCCTCGTTGCTCGAGTGGAAAGCAAAACAAGGGTTCCAGCACGAAGCGAAAAGCTGGTGTGGCTCCGCGTCAAGTCGGAAGACGAGCAAGGCATCTTCGAGCCTGACGCCAACTTTACCCAAGCGACTGGTTTGCTTGTCTCGAGAGTTTTGACCGTTTCAGCTGATCAGAAGATTCCTGTCCGGGTGTGCAATTTAGGCTCCGAGGAGGTGCTACTCTACGCCAACAAGGCCGTCGGCTCTTTTGAAGCTGCCGACCTGATCAACAACAGCGCTGGCACAGTCAAACAGTCGGACTGCTGGGATGTCAACCCTGACTTGGATGCTCTGGCGGGCTGCTCTTGGTTTACCACCATCGACTGCAAGCAGGGGTTCAACCAGGTCGTGGTCGACGAGGCGGACCGCTACAAGACTGCTTTCTATTCCACACGAGGCCTTATGCAGTTCAAGAAGATGGGCTTCGGTATGTGCAACTCTCCTGCGACCTTCCAGAGGCTAATGGAGCTCGTTATGTCCGGCCTGACCTGGGAGGAGATGCTAGTCTACGTGGACGACTTGATCGTGTTCAGTCGGAGCTTCGAAGAGCATCTGGCCAGCCTGCGCAAAGTTTTCGACCGGCTGCGAGCTGCGGGACTGAAGCTCAACAAGGACAAGTCGTGTTTGCTCACAGGAGCGTGAAGTACCTGGGCCACATCGTCAGCCGGGAAGGAATTCGGCCGGATCCGGACAAAGTGGAGGCCCTGGTCAAGATTCAGTCACCAAATTCTGCCGAGGAGGTGCGACGATTCATCGGCATGTTGTGCTTCTATCGCAGATTCATCAGGGACTTCAGCAAGACAGCGGCACCACTGCATGCCGCAACACAGAAGACGGGCTTCACCTGGACAGACGAGTGCGAGACGGCCTTCCAGACGCTCAAGGAGCAACTGGGCGAGCACCTGTGCTTCGCCTGCCGGACTTCCGCCGACCATTTGTCCTGAGCTGCAACGCCAGCGCCTTCGCAGTGGGTGCGGTTCTATGCCAGCGTTACGGAGACGCGGAGCTTCCAGTGGCATTTGCCTCCAGGAACCTCAACAAGGCGGAACGAAATTACTCGGCCACTGACAGGGAACTGCTCGCCTTGGTTTGGAGTCTCAAGCACTTCAGAGCCTACCTGTGCAACGTGAAAGACTTCACTGTGTTTACCGATCACCAGCCGCTCAAGGGCCTGCTGCAGACCAAGGAGCAAGAGGGTCGGCTGGCACGTTGGCTCGACACTATCCAGCAGTTCAATTTCGCGCTCTGCTATCGGCCAGGGAGGGAGAACGTGGTGCCAGACGTGCTCAGTCGGACGGCTGTCACTCAACTTGCAAATCGCGATGACTTCCTGGCAGAGCAGCTCCGAGACAGCCTTCTGCAGAATGTCTTCAAGGCGATCAGTGACGGCTTCGTCCACCTGTCCAAAGGCTGTCGGCAGCGAGTCGAAGAATTCCTAGCAAATGGCGACATCCAGATCGGGCAACACGGTGAGCTGGTCCGGCAGGGCAAACCGGTGGTGCCCAGTCACCTGCGTGCGCAGTTCCTGGCTGACGTGCACAACGCCGCCTGCAGCGGTCACCTCGGCACAGACCGAACGCTGGACAAGCTCGCCGACCGCTGCTGGTGGCCGGGCATGCACAACGACGTCAAGAACTGGGTCGCCAGCTGCGCCGCTTATCTTCGGCGGAAGAACAGCAGTCGGCCGCAGCGAGCACCACTGCAAGCGACTCCACTGCCGTCGAGGCCATGGGAGATGGTCCAGATCGATATCAAGGGTCCGCTGCTAAGGACACGACGAGGCAACAGTTACGTGCTGAGCATCTGTGACCACAGAATATACAACGATGAGCCAGTAAGTGGCATAGAAAAAAATGCGACGCAGGCAGGTGGCGCACCACGACCGGCTCAAACCATTTGTGGAACGGCGCAACTCCTTACGGTCCGGCGACGACAATAAGAATAAGACGCTCAATATGAGACCGGGAGTGAACGTAATTTATTTTCTTTTTGGCAGTCCAGAGATTGAACCCGGTCTCGTCCAAGAAGACAGTGCGAGTCTCTTGAGCCAAATTAAGCATGAACATGGCGTATTTGTTCCTGGCTTCGATATTTGCCTCAGAATTTGTCCTCATCCTCGCGTCAGTGCCTTTGACAGCCAGCTTCACGGTGTATAGCAGACCGTGCAGCATTCGGTCCACGCACTTGTAGCTGACTTGCGGCTTTTCCGGAAACTGCGTAGCCAGACGTGAGGACATTTCCTTGAGTGTGAGGAAGGGATTTTCCTCCAGCGTCTCTCATCTCGTTGTCAGCCTTGCAATTTTCTTCTCTCCGACCGCCACGAGGTAGGGATTCAACTCTGCCATGGAGGCGGAACTCCGCAGCGATCCTAAAGGCGGACGCTCTCTTGATCTTGAGAATTTGAGCGGCAGCTAGGATGGTTGATCCATTGTTTACTGCGTCGATCAGACGCTGACGGTCTGCTGCAGGAATCGATGGTGCCATCACAGTGAAATCCAAAGGGTCAGATGCAACCCAAGGGGTGAAGAAGGAGAGCTGGCTGAGGGTCAGAGGGTTAGAGCGATATCTGAAGGCTTTCACACTCAGTCTCATATTGAGCGTCTTATTCTCATTTTGATATCCCATTTTTTAGTCTATGGCCAAGCCATTCCTGCCGCCAAGACTGGGCATGCTCTGGCCGTGGCTAGCCTGGCCTTGCTTGCGATCCTATGCAGTCTTATTTTGAATGTCTAAAGTCTTATCTAGAGCGTCAAAAGCGATATTAAAGCAATTAACAACAATGGTGGCCGTGTCGTTGCTCTCGTCAGCGACAATCACCCTACCAACCGCAAGTGTTTTGCTTTATTTAGCGATGGAAGAGAGAAGCCATGGATTGGAACGGATGCTGCACAGGAGTCGGAATTCTTCATGCTGTTCGATTTCGTTCACATTATCAAATGCATTCGCAACAATTTGCAAATGGAAGCGAATGGAATTCTAAGCATTCAACCTCCTGGCGCTGACAGACAGATATCCGCTAAATGATCAGTCTATTCCGTTCAAGATGAAAGCATACAATTTCTTAGCGCGCTCGCGGATTCGTTTGATTCGACACATTGTGGAAAAGGCCGAGCTCGCCATCATTCATTGACGCCCGAGACCAAGTCAGAGCTAGTAAACTCACTGCGCGGAGCCTGTGAGATGTGTGAGGTTCTTTTGTCCGACCCACGAATCAGCTACGTTCTGCTGGCTGACTTTCACAGTGATCCACTTGAGGCTGAGTTTGGCGTGTATCGCCAAATGAGCGGCGGCAACTACTATGTACCACTGTGGAGCAAGTGCTGCTCAGTGCTCGACTCCGACGAATGAAATTATTCGCATCCCTTGAATTAGCAGACTACAAGCACGATCGGAGCAAATGTTGCAATGAACAGCTGAATGAAATTGAACTGGCGACCATTGATAATTGTGCTGCTAAATCAGAGGAGCTTTCCATTTCGGAGATGGCTTCGCTCTACTATATCGCAGGTAAGCTGGATATTAATTAAAATTTAATTCACAACGAGGTTTTACACAATCTCATAAAAACAATTGAAACCGTGCTTTATTGGAAATTGACAGGTTATACAGCGACTAGAGAAGGCATCAAAGGAACAGATTTGATATCAGAGACGAGCATTCCAGCCAGCGAATTCACTGAAGAGTTATCTCGCGGAAAGCTTTGTCATCCTCCACAATGGCTGTTAGACTTATCCTGTCTCTGCTACAGCAGTTTTATTCTGCACTCTCCTACGTGCGCAACTCGCGTGCAGAAGCTGTTTTATGTTATTAAGGACTTTTACTTTCCAAAAAAGACACAGTTCAGCATGGACAGTGTGTCCCGTCGGCTAGCCAACGTTTTTTTCAAAGGACTAGTAAGACGCTCGTCAAAACTCCCACCAATACCGACGACATCCCATGATAGAAAGCTTCGGAAGTTACATGTAGATGCTCAGTAGATGAAGTTCCAGCGTTTCCTTTATGTACGAGCTACTGACTGCTTGTGTCGTCTTGTCCTTGGAGTTCCGTATTTGCTTCTATCTTCTTGCCGTTGGAGTTTTATCTTCGCTTTCATCCTTTATCTTCTTGCCGTTGGAGTTATATCTTTGCTTTCATCTTTTATCTTCTTGTCGTTGGAGTTTTTTGGTGATATGGCGGTTACTTTATTGTAAATACATTGTAATTATATCACTGGTTCCTATTCTTTAAATTAAATACTCGACATTGCCTCGCTTTAATTTTTAATCTAACCGTTAATGCCTAATAGCAGAGAAGACTTGAAAAAGCCATAGAACAATACTTTTAAGCGAGCCCCTCAGATTTTTTGCCATGAATTGGCTCGTTTCGTGTCCCGAGGGTTTTAGTTGTCCCTGATTAGAAATATTGAAGACTGAGTTTTCAAAAAGCAGGTGGAAATCACAGAAATCCTTCTTGCTGCTAATGATTATTTACTCAAATTTATTAGAATCAAACTTGACATTCAAGTCAGAACCCCGATGTGAAATCTTTTAAAGATCTGTGCTCAAATAAGATGCAACATCAGTTCTACAATTTTGTAAGGCCTGAAGAGGTGGGTGGCAAAATTTAAAAGAGGCATGTAGAGTGGTATCATCTGAAGACTTTCTGAGCTTCAAGAAGGTCATTTATAAAAAGTAAGAATTTGGGTAGGACCTGAGACAGATCCCTAGGGAACATTAACAGTAGAACTACGCTCGTACCAAGAGGGGGGGGGAATTCCCCCCCCCCCTGACAATTTTTCTGCTGCGCCGGAACGGAGCAACGCAGGCACACGAAATTCAAGAACACGGGCTAACTTTTTGTTGCGCACCTTCTCAAACAAGAATCAAGTCGCCAGCCCTCCGGACCGTCGAGATATTCGACGATTCTGCCAGAAGGTCGGATTTTTCCCATAAGCGCTAGTGTATTCAGTACACCCCTGTGCGCCAAATAGCACTGCGCCTCAGTGCAGCCTTGCCAGGTCTCCAAATTTCATCAGCACGTCGACCAAATGTGTCTGCATCAGCTCTGACTTCGTTGGTTACTGGCCTTCAGCGAGACAGAGCTTCTAGACCTTCAACAGGTGGCACCAGGTGACTATAGACACCTTGATGCGAATTTCTCGAGTTTCGCCGATCAAGCCTCGACAGTAGGCAAGCCTCAACTGCCGGACACCCTCAGCTAGTCTCCTGAGCATTCCGTCATCATCCTGACACCGTCAGCACCTTCAACAGGTGGCATCAGGTGACTATGGACGTCCTTTTGCAACTATGTCAGGTTTTTCTTATCAAGCTTCAATAATGGGCAAACCTCAACCGACGGACATTTTCAGCTAGTCTCTCGAGCATTCCGTCATCACCCCGATGACGTCGGCACCTTCAACAAATGACACCAGATGACTATGAACACCTTGATGCTGATTTCTCTAGTTTCGCCGATCAAGCCTCGACAGTGGGCAAAAATCAACTGCTGGACATTCTCAGCTAGTCTCTCAAGCCTTCCGTCATCATCCCGACGCCGTCAGCTCCTTCAACAGATTACACCAGGTGACTATGGACAGCCTGTTGCAAATATGTCAGGTTTTTCTTATCAAGCTTCAATAATGAGCAAACCTCTACTGCTGGACATCCTCAGCTAGTCAGTCAAGCATTCAACCATCATCCCGACGCCGTCGGCTCCTTCAACAGATTACACCAGGTGACTATGGACAGCCTGATAAGAATTTCCCTAGTTTCGCCGATCAAGCCTCGATAGTGGGCAAAAATCAACTGCTGGACATCCTCAGCTAGTCAGTCAAGCATTCAGCCATCACCCCGACGCCGTCGGCACCTTCAACAGGTGGCACCAGGGGATTAAGGACACCTTTTTCTCATCCGACCTCGCCACAGCCTCCTGGGAAGCTGAGCTGACTGACGACCCTGACCGCGAATTCCTGCTGAATGGCATCCGCAACGGTTTCCAACTCACCTGCCCTGACCCGTCAGAAAGAGCCTCAACTATGTCAGAAATCCAGAACTACCTATCAGTCAACAGTTACCGGCAGCTGGTCGAGCAGCAGGTGCGAGAGGAAATCCTTAATGGCCGCTACGTTCAAGTCAGTGACAAACCGGAGGTCATCAGCGCCCTTGGCGCCATTCCGAAGGGCAACAACAAGATTCGACTCATCCACGACTGCTCTAACCCTCCGGGTCTCTCCCTAAACAGCCGATTTTCTTCCGACTACAGAATCAAGTTCGAGACCGTCAGTCACTTCACCGCCAAGCTGCAGCCCGGTTGGTTCATGGCCAAAGTCGACCTCGCCAATGCCTACCGCAGTGTCGGCATCAGCCCGCACGATTTTCGGCTCACCGGCTTGAAGTGGAAATTTAGCGACCAGCGCAGCGATTCGTACATCTGCGACACGCGGCTCCCCTTTGGCGCTGCTGCCTCCGTGGAAGTTTTCCACCGCCTGAGTCAGGCCGTCAAGCGCATGATGCAGAGACGGGGCTTCAACGATATCGGCAGTTATCTCGACGACTTCGCCATAGCAGCCTCCAGCAAGGACGACTGCCAGCTCGCTCTCGACACCCTGCTCAATCTGCTGCGGAAGCTTGGCTTCTCCATCAACTGGAGCAAGGTGGTGGCACCGTGCACCAGACTGGTCTACCTGGGCATCCTCATCGACACCGTCAGCGGCCTGCTGGAGCTTCCGAAGGACAAGCTCGACGCCACCAAGTCTCAGCTGCAGTCCGCGCTCTCTCGCAAGCGCATCACCAAGCGCCAACTCCAATCGCTCTGTGGCCGCATCAACTGGGTCTGCCAGGTGGTCCGCATTGGGAGGTGCTTCCTGAGACCACTCCTGCTCGAGCTCAGCGACCTGAAGAAGCAGCGGCACAAACTGCGCGTGCACAATGATCTCCGCGAGATCCTTAGCTGGTGGGACGCCTGCCTGGCCGCCTCCCCCAGCTGCAAAATCTGGCGTTCCCACGGGCCCAGCTGGGCCATCGAGTCCGACGCGTCCAATTGGGGCGGCTGCGGCATCATCCGCGGCCCACGCATCACCAGCTGGCTCATCATGGACTGGCACCGCGACTCAACCGAGATCGAGCCGCTGCACATCAACTTCAAGGAAAGTCTCGCGCCAGTGCTTACGGCTCTGCATTTCCAGCAGCAGCTGCAACCGGGCAGCCAGCTTGTGATCTACTCTGACAGCACCGCCGCAGTCGGCGCCATCAACAAGGGCTCGTCGCCAAATCGGGTCGTCAACTCGGCTCTGCAACAGCTGATGCTCCTCGCTGCGCACCGCGACCTCTCCGTCCAGGCCTTCCACGTCCCCGGGACATTCCAGATCTTTGCTGATAGTGGCAGCCGAGCCGATGACATCAGCGAGCTGACAAACTTCCTGCTCCGGCTCTTTGGCTCTGTTCACGCTGACCTTAGCAACCTTAGAGGGCACACCCTCTCGCCAGCCACCTGCGAATTTCTCGCCCTACAGATCGCCCGACTCAAGTCCCGAGCGCGAACTTCAGCAAGCGCTACCGCGAGCTCTGCCACCTGGCCTTCGCTGAGACAACCGCGCGCTCTTACCGCTGCCAGATCGACTCATGGAAGCGGTTCTGCAAGCAGATGCGCATCGACAGCATCAGACCGTCTCTGCAGCAGGTCGCGCACTACATCATCGCGCTGTCCGACTGCCTCTCCTCGCATGCCAGCGTTGGTGCGTACATTAACGCCGCAGACCTGCACTGCAAGCTCAAGACCAGCCGCGGCCTTCCTCGCGACCCCCGCATCGACCTGCTCCTCCGCTGTGTGCAGCGCAAACTCGCCAAGCCGCCGGTGCGCAAGGCGCCCATCACTCTGGGTGACCTCCTCAAACTGCGAGGAACCCTGCGCCTGCAGCAGCCTCAAGATGCAGCCTTCTGGGCGGCGGTCCTGGTCGGATTCTGGGGCCTCCTGTGCCGCGCCAATCTGTGCTGCTCGAAGTCGTTCCCACCAGCCGGCGAAGCGGTCACCTGCGGCGACCTGCAAGTATTACCGGATCTGGCCATCCTGCACATTCGGCGCTCCAAGACGAACCAGTTCCGCCAGCGAGTGCACCGCGTTGTCCTGCCGCGCCTCCGGCACGCGGCGCAGCACCCGCTCTGCCCGGTGGCAGCGCTGCTTCACCACCTGCGCATCAGCCAGCCCGACCGCGCCGCTGCCGCCCACCTCTTCGCCTACCGAAGCAGCGGCGGCCTGACGCCTGACCGGCACCCGGTTCTGTCGCCTGTTTCAGCACGTCGTCCAATGTGCCGGCCTGGCAGACCGGTCTCTGTCTCCTCACAGCCTTCGACGTGGCGGCGCCTCGCTGGCGTTCCGCGCCGGTGTGCCGCTGCCGGTCGTCAAGGCCCTGGGCGACTGGCGGAGCTCGGCGGTTGAGGTGTACCTGGGGCTGGTGAGGGGCTTCGACCTCCAGCTGGCGGCTGTTCGCAAACTGTCTAAATGCCTATAATTTTTCGTTTGCCTGCTCTGGGTAGAAGCTGGTGTGCTGTCTGCTTTCTTTTTCCTCTGGCTTGGACTCAAATGCTCAGATTTTTTTTTCTTCTCAACTCGTGCACTTTTCTAATTTTGTATTTTATATTTTTTGCAATGATGACTGTTGTTTTATCGATTAAGTGCTGTTTTAATGACTGTTTTACTTTATTTTGCCTGCAAGCGTGTCCAGCATTCTGCGTGCCCCCCGTTTTTCTTTCACTATTTTCCCATCTTTTTTCGGATTTTGGACCGTCGTATCCACTCGCACTGTACTCAATTCTCGCAAACACTCGCGTCCGCCTTCCTTTCCCTTGGGGTGTGGTGTTTAGTGTCCAATCGGCGTTTGCTGATTGGTTGTAAACACCCACCCCAAGTCAACCCCCCTCTGCACTGCACCCCTCCGCCGTGAGGTTTATATCACCTAGCTTTTACTCAGCCTGCCTCACCTTTCTCGCGCTGCATGAAATTTTTTTGCTTTCTTTGCTTTTATATTTTCTGTACTGCACAAATAAACTTGCTGTACAGAGGACCGTCTTATCCACTCGCACTGTACTCGATTCTCGCAAACACTCGCGTCCGCCTTCCTTTCCCTTGGGGTGTGGTGTTTAGAACCTATCAATAATCACAGTTTAAGCCGTGATCTGATATCACCTAAATAAATACTGCCGAATCTTTTATAGCCGCGCATTCTCGTCCGCAAGTCTGTTAACATATTTGGCTCCGAAAGTTGCTTGGGAGCGAGTCCGCTAGGAGTTAAAGCAATTGACAGGTTTTGATTTGTCACATGAAGTGCTAAAGAAGAAATGCTTCAAGCTAAAAGAGAAGAAAGCTTTGTATTGCCCCAATAAGCTTTTCAAAGAGGCTAAAGAGGACGAATGTGACGATGATCCTGTCAACCTCGACAAGCTGGCGAATGACACCAGTGAGAACAGCACATTGGTAATGAGTCTGGAGGATCCAGTGCTGCAGCCCTTGTTGTCAAGAGTATCAGAATCGCTAAAGGCCAGCGGCATAAGTATTTCAGTGCGAAAATTGTATTTGCTTCGTAATCAACAACTGCTCATGAACTTCCGTCTGGTGAAGCTTCAAATGTTTAAAACTACTGCGCCTGTTCTTCTCTTTCACAGCACGACAAGGAATAATGCCGAACTGATTCTAAAAAGTGGATTCAAAATTGGTGAGAGGGCTGGATCTTTCGGCAAAGCAATATATTTCACCGACTCTGCGGCCAAGGTAGTTAGGTACTGCCGAGAAAAAGAAAAGTATACTCTTGCCTGCCCCGTCAGGCTCGGCAGCATATTGCAACAGCGTCATGAAATGCGCGAACTGGATGCTGCCAAGCTGCACCGCATCGGATTCTACTCAGTGCAGGGACAGCAGGTGACAGCGAACAAACCTGGATTCGCATTTTCTGAGCTTTCTGTATTTGAAGCCGAGCAAGTGCTTCCTGTCTATGTCGTCATCCTCAGCATAGATGACTGATGCGTTTAGCAGAAGAAGAGAAACGAACTCTCATTTTAACGCTTTATTTATCTCAATGTCGCGGAATTCCTTCATTTACTCATTCATTTAGTGCATATGTACGACCTTCGTGTGCGGTGGTGGTTGTTTAGCCTAAAATCGATTATATTTGCCAAGCTAGCTTGGAATCCCCCAGCGTTTTAAATTAAAGTCTCTCCGGCGGCTTCCGCTCTCGCTTGGGTCGTTCAGCCATAGTCGGGTTTGTTGGAGTGCTGTCAGTGTCGGTCTTTTTGCTTCTTGGACTGGGCGCACGCCCCTCCTTGGTTGCATCATCCAGGTTACCCAGTTCCGATGTGCTTGTAGGGATTTCCTGTGTGTCGTCGGCAACAAGTCGTTCCTTCAGTTGCTCTCTGTGACAAAGCTTCTGCCTTCCCTGTTCTGTCCTGACCATGACTGTAGTCTCAGAATTGGGGAACCGTTCGCAGATGTTACCTGGCTCATACAGAATTTCCTTGTCAGAATAGTTTCTGATCCTGACATTTTCTCGTTGAAGATTTACAATCGGTGATTTGAGTAGTCCACCCTTCATGATTTGAGCTGGGGCTAGACCTGTAGTCGGATGCTCTCGGTTTCCGTACTGAAGTAAGAATCTATCAACATCAGCTTGCAAGTCATTCGACGCTGAAGCTCTCAGGTGATTTTTCAGAGTCCTAACATATCTTTCGGCGATTCCGTTTGACTTTGGGTGATATGGTGGTGTCTTGACATGCTTGCAGCCAATGTTATTTAGCCATTCCGTGAACTCGTGTGACGTGAATTGCGGTCCATTATCTGAAACAAGCGTGTGTGGAACTCCCTCCTGGGCAAACGTTCGACTCAGCCTTCGAATAGTCTCTTCAGATGTTATTTTCTGCATCAAATGTAATTCCGGCCACTTTGAATAGGCGTCCACAAGCACCAACGCGTAAGCACCAGTACTTAACGGGCCGGCGAAATCTATGTGCACTCGATTCCAGCGATCGATTTCATCCAGCCACGATTGCCACTGTGGTCTGCTGTAATCCTTTCCTTTGGAACATTGCTCACATGCCTTCGCAAAATGTTCGATGTCCTTGTCAATATTGCTCCACCAAACAGACTGTCGGGCAAATGACTTCATGGATTCTTTGCCCATATGTCCGTTGTGAAGCTCCTCAAGCACGCTCTTGCGCAGGCTTGACGGGATCACCAAACGATTTTCCTTAAAGATTAGGCCATTATCTATGACCAAGTCGTTCCGTACTTTGGCATACTGTTGCAGTGGACCCCTGGTAGATCTTTTCCATCCGTGACGTACTTGTTTGAAAAGCCGCTTCATTACTGGATCTCGCTTCGACTGTTCGCGAATGACGTCCTTTGACACGGGTGGATCGCTGGTACAGTCTTGCATTGCGTCGACTTTGAAGTGTCCAGCTTCGGATCCGGAAGAGGCACAACGCGATAGAGCGTCAGGAACAGGTATCTCGCTCGTAGCCTTGTGTACGATCTCGTAGTTGTACGCCATCAATGTCACTGCCCAGCGCTGTAATCTTGCTGCCGTTACTGATGAAAGAGTCTTGTTCTGGTTAAAAACGTAATGTATAGGTTTGTTGTCTGTGACAAGCTTGAATTTCCGTCCATACAAAAACTTATGCAACCGCTTGACTGCCCAGATGACAGCCAGGGCCTCGCGTTCGATTTGAGCATAGTTCATCCCTGCCTTGGATAGACTCTTAGAGACGTAAAGCACTGGTCTGCCTCTCTGCTCCAGCACCGCTCCGATTCCATGTGGAGATGCATCCGTCGTAAGCGTGACCTCCACCGATGGATCGAAGGTTGCCAGAACCGAATCCTGTGTTAGGGCATCTTTTAGTCTTTGAAATGCATGTTCGTGGTTTTTATCCCAATGCCATTGTGCGTTGGCTTTTAGCAGTTGGTTCAGTGGCGCTCGAATTGCGGACAGGTCATTTATGAATCTTCCGTAGAATTCTAGCATTCCTAGGAAACTACGTAATTCACTTACATTCTTTGGACTTTGGAATCCTTTCATTGACCTTATCTTTTGTGGGTCTGGTCTGATACCCTTGGCACTAACAATAAGGCCTAGTATCTTTACCTCTTCTTGGCAATACACACATTTAGCTTCGTTGAGCTGAAGTCCATTGTTCTTCAGTCTAGCCTTTACGGCTTGCATAGCCTCCCCATGCTCGGCCTTTGATGTCGTGTGCACTATTACATCGTCTTGGTAGCTCTGGACATTGTTGAGACCAAACAGCGTTTTGTCCAAGTAGCTTTGAAAGATCGATGGGCATTGCTTGATTCCAAAAGGTAAACTATTGTATTCGTACAGTCCGAATGGTGTTGAAATGGTGGTGAGCTTAGCTGACTGCTCATCCAAGGGAAGCTGATGGTATGCGTTTGTCAAATCCAACGTGGTGAAGTATCTGGCTCCATGGAGGTTGTTGAGAATGTCCTCCATTGCTGGTGTTGTCGACACTATGTCCATTAGCTGTGGGTTGACTGTAGCCTTATAATCACCACAGATCCTTATTCTCCCATCAGGCTTGCGTATTGGCACTATCGGAGTCACCCATTCGCTTTCCTGGACGCTCTGGAGGATCCCATCGTTCACCAGTCGATCGAGCTCTGACTTAACAGCCTCACGTAATCCATAGGTAATAGATCTTGGCTTCTGAAAGACCGCCTTGGCCCCCTCCTTCAAAGTGAGATGAGCCTGAAAGTTCACTACTAGATGGAAAACTCCACTTATCTGCTGGTCTATTCCAGGAAATATTGTCAGAATCCAGTCTCTTCCCATGATGTTCTGCTTCTCAGGATCTACGACATATGCCACCAGGTTACCGCTGAAATTTGGATGGTCCACTTGTACTTGACACCGTCCCTTAACTGCAATCACATTTCCATTGTAATCCCGTATGCTCGTACTGCATGGCTAAGGCGCTACCTGGTCGGTGAAACCATTGAAGTCTCTCCATCCAAGTAGAGTGATGTCTGCTGCGGTGTCGAACTTCATCTTTACTTTTTTGCCGTTGACGTTGAGATGCACAATGTAGTTGTCCCGATCCTGAGTGCCTGTAGTGAAGATGAACTTTACCGTCTCCTTTGTCCGGTCTGTAGAACTTTCGACCATTCTGACTTGGTTTTGCCTATGCCTGTGTCGGCAAACAGCTTCCAGATGACCAACCTTGTGGCACACCCTGCACGATTCGTTGCGAAATCTGCACGATTGCTTTTGATGTCCTCTTTTTCCACAGCACCTGCAGTTTTCACTGTCTGTCGGGGCTCTGCCCTTCAGGCCTTTCTTTGGCTCGTAAGGCAGTTTGAATGAGCTGGCAGTTTTCTTACCGAATCCTGACCTGCGCTTCTCCTGCGCGGCCACGTTGCAAACAGAGGGCTCATTCTGCCAGTTCTTCTGCGATTTCTTAATCGCTTCATGTGCTGTAGCTATCTCGATCGCCTTCTTCAGCGTTAGGTCTGATAGCTTCTCAGTAAGCATTTTCCTCCATGCGTCCGTGTTTGCGATTCCGAATACGAACTGGTCGCGCAGTCGGCTCTCGAGTTCCTGTCCGAACTCGCAATCGTCCGTTGCCGCTCGCAACTTGCGCACATATGTAGGAATATCATCCTCGCCTTGCCTGAGCTTTGAGAATTCGAATCTCGCTGCTATTGGAAGCTACTTGGGCTGAAACTGCCCCAGAAGGACTTGTTTCAGCTCCTTGAGAGGTATTTCCACCGGCTTCTTCGGCACAATCGCGTCGGCGACCATGTTGAACGCCTCGGTGCCCATCATGGCCAGGAGTGCATTCTTCTGCCGGTGGTTCTCTTCGGATATTTCTTGCCAAGCAGCTACTGCCTCAAATTGAAGGAGCCACCGGGTCGCATCGTCTCCTCGCTTCAGGGGTGCAATGAACTCCCTTGAACTCGTCGCCATTGTTAATTGGCGAATCAATTGCTAATCCATTGGGGTTTCCCCACGTGGGTTCGAATCCCATCCTCGTCGCCATTGTTGGAGCTCAGGTCAGCGTTAGGAAGGCGAGGAAAGCAACTGTTTGGCAATGAGTGCTGAAGTAATATATATTTGGTGCAGCTCTGGCTTATCATGCCAGTCTGTCTTACTATCGAGCTCTTGGGTTTTCAATTAGGGAATTTGGGATTGCAGACTTGACGACGCCAAAATTTCACAATGTCAAATATCAATGTCAACGGCGGGGCGTGATCTCTTAGGGCAGGGACATGGTACCCAAAGGCGGTGACGTGATCCCAGAAGGCAGGGGTCGTGGTCCACAAGAGCGGTGACGTCATCCCAGAAGGTGGGGACGTGGTTCCGTTTCAGGGGACGTAGTTCCCGAGGGCCAGGACGTGGTCCCCGAAAGCAGGGGACGTGGTCTCCGAAGGCAGGGGACGTGGTCTCCGAAGGCAGGACGTGGTCACAGAAGGCAGGTGACATTATCACAGAAGGCGAGGATTTAGTTCCCGAGGACGGGGACGAGGTCGCCGACGGCGTGGTCCCTGAAAAGGGGGACGTGATTTATTGAGACGGGGACGTCGTTGACATAGATCGGCTATGCTATTTTTTCTGTTTGTGTTTCTACAATCGTATGTTTTCGTAATTCTGTCTATGTGCTAAAGTATTGCAGCGATTAAAAGTACCCAAGTTAGTAGACAGGAGTGTGAGACAACTTTTGGGCTTAATTGAAATAAATCTGAATTCTGGGCTCGTTCTTGGCCTCATCGCATGTAACTGCTTCAAGCGAGTCATCACAATGGCGTCGCAGCTCGAAACCTTAAACCTCGCGGAGGCAGACTGCGCCTTAACCTGGCTGAAAGCTTTCAAAGCTCTTGCTCGCTCGAAGAAGTGGGAAGATTCAGAATCGTCTAAAACGATTGCCGACAACTTTCTGGCCTTGTGTGGACTGGACACACTTGAGAAGTTAACTCATATTGTTGCGCCGAAGGAAATCAAGACGCTGCTCTTCCAAGAGATTGAAACTGCGATAAACTATTTAAAGCCCAAGAAGTCTTTTATAATAGCTGAGCGCACGAGGTTTTTTGTCTTCGCCAGGCAGCTGGTGAGTCCATCACGGATTTTCTATCCCGCCTGCGCAAGGCAGCCTCTCGCTGCGCCTTTGACAACCTGAAGACTTGCTCAAGCCCAGAGGACGAGATGGTGAGATTGGCGCTCATCGCGGGAATCAGCAATCCAGAAGTTCAGAGGCGCGTGCTGGGTGCAATTCAGACCTCGACTGGCGTTTCTGGAGAAGAAGGACAAAGGCAAACGAAGGAACTGCCAATCTCGAATATTGTCGACCTCGTTAGGAACATTGAGCAGGTATCGTCGTTTGTTCAACATGAGGGAGCTACGGCGAAGATGCAGCAGCTCCAGGTAGATGGTGTTCTTGTTCATTATGCCAAAGAAAGTCAATCATCTAGAGGCAACTCTATTGCGAGAAACTGTAAGATTTGTGGCAAGTCTCATCCGTTCGGCAGATGCCCGGCTTACGGCAAAAGCTGCTCAAAATGCGGAAAGCGCAATCATTTTGCCCCAGTTTGCCGCTCGGCTGGGGTGAAACCAGTGCATCACTCGGATGCCTGTGATGACGATAAATCCGAAGTTCTTCACCTTACGGACACGAACAGCGTTCACGCTATAGCTGAAGCATCGGAGGACATCGTAGTCAATGGTACTAAAGTGCCCACCCATGTAGCTCGACACTGGGGCTTCCGTCTCCGTGCTTTCAAGCAAAATCTGGAAGTCTCTCGATTGTCCTGTTCTTACTGCATGTCATCGCACGCTCGAGGCCTATGACGGACACACAATGAAAACGCTCGGGAAGCTTTCCGCGACCGTCGAAATGAGAGGCCGGCTGCAACATGCGGAGCTTATTGTCGTTTCATCTGGGAAGCCTTTTGGTCTATTAGGACGAGACCTGCTTGATGCAGACGCAGCTTTTCATACAAATTCGAAATCGTATTTGCCTTCTGTGGAGCCCCTGCCTACCATCAAAGGCATCACGGCGCGGATGGAGCTGATTGACGGAGTGCAACCCCGGTTCTGCAGAGCTCGGCCTGTGCCACTTGTGCTGGAGGAGAAGATTAACGCGGAGCTCGACCGGCTACAACAGCTGGGCGTCATCGAGCCTATCAAAGGTCCTGTGAGTAACGCTTCGCCGGTAGTTTGGGTGAAAAAATCAGACGGTTCGCTCCGCATGTGTGCGGACTATAAAGTACATTTAAACGGAAAGATCAAGTCAGAGTCTCACCCTATACCGTCAATCGAGCACCTGTTCTCTAAACTAAAAAATGCAAAAAAGTTTGCAAACATAGATCTGAGATCGGCATACTGGCAAATCGCTCTGGATAAGGAGGCACAGGAATTGTCCAACATCAACACATCCCGGGGACTATATCGCGTCACGCATCTTCAAATGGGGATGAAAAATGTCTCCTTTATATTTCAAAGAGCGATGGAGAGCATTTTGGCCGATCCCAAAGGCATCCTAATTTACCAGGACGACGTTTTACCTCAGTTAAGGTAGTTTTCGCTGAAAATTCTTCCGCCTTGGACGAGCGTCTTAAGGCTGTCAAGACTCGGCTGCTGGAAAATAAAGCTGGATTGAAGAGTAAAGGTTTTGCTTGTTTCATTGTACTTCTGTACTATTACTCATCATTTGCCTAGCTAATTTACCTGCCCCCCTCCGCGCCTCACGCCACTTTCTCACCCCCCCCATTCTGATTTGGTTAAACGTACGAGTACATAGTAAGTCATGCACACTTACAACCCCCCCCCGCTAAAGCCTGTGTCAACTCCGCCATATTATATTGAGAATAAATATACCTAGCTCAAGAGTAGACTGCGCTTACCCCCTTGGTGATTTTGTTGTCTGCTACGATTGTCAATTGCGAGGCTAGCCGCCAAGTGCTGAGTTCTCAGTTCTTAAGAATCTCTTGTTAACATTTTTGGTAGCAGAGCGTGGTTCAGGTAAATGGCCAGCCACGATTCGAATCAGCAGCAGACTGGCTGCTCAGAAGATGAAGAAGAAAAAGAGATCAGCACTGAGGAGCGGCTTCGCATCGAACAGTTTCGACGAGTGAAGGCAAGAACGAAGTCTGCAGCAACCTAGGAGTCGAAACCGTCTGGTACTGCTGCTACAGAGCGACACCGATCATGGAGCGATCCAGCAAGCGTGCGATGCAGCCACTGCAGCACACGAAGAGTGCGTGAAGCTGCTTGACGAATTCTATGATGAGCTCCTTCAGCAAGAAGCCACAGAAGAAGCTCGAGACAAACTTCTGGACGAGCTGGATCACGTGGAGCAGCAGTTTCAAGACACTATGAAATGTGTCACTCAGTTCATCACTGCTCATCAGACTGCCGGGACAGCTGCGCCTGCGGCGACTGCCGCGACTGCAGCGACTGCGGCGACTGCCGCGACTGCGGCGACTGCCGCGACTGCCGCGACTGCGGCGACTGCCGCGACTGCCGCGACTGCGGCGACTGCCGCGACTGCGACGACTGCGGCGACTGCCGCGACTGCGGCGACTGCCACGACTGCCGTAACTGCCGCGACTGTGACGACTGCGGCCACTGCGGCGACTGCGGCCACTGCGGCGACTGCGGCCGCGACTGCGGCGACTGCCGCGACTGCCGCAACTGCCGCGACTGCGACGACTGCAACGACGGCGACGACGATGGCGACTGCGGCTACGGCAATGCCGGTTGTGAGTGCCAGTAGTATTGATGACTCTGTAAGTGAGGCGGGCCATTCTCAGACTAGCAGCGGTGAAGCCGAGTTAGCAAAGGATCTTTGGAAGATGCTTCGGCGTGTAGAGATCCCAAAGTTCGGCGGCGAAAAGCAGCAGTACGAATCTTGGAAAGCCGCCTTTACTGCTTGTATTGATAGAGCTCCTGCCACGCCGGAGTTCAAATTGCTTCAACTCCGTCAATATCTTCAAGGGCCGGCTTTGAAATTAGTCGAACATCTGGGTCACTCTGCCGCTGCTTACGAGGCTGCCAAAGACAGATTGGAACGCGAATTCGGGGGCAGCCGCCGACGTATCGCTATGTATCTTGAAGAGCTCGATAACTTTCCACCCATCCGCTCCACCAATGCAAAAGAGCTCAAGCAATTCTCTAATCTGTTAGATGTCGCAGTTGTAAATCTCGAAGAGTCTGTTAAGGTCTCAGAATTGACTGACGGGTTGTTGTACGCAAAGTTGCAGAAGAAGCTCCCTGAGCAGATGGTGGCGCGTTACCGGCGTTGGCTATTCGAAGGACATAGGCAGGAGAACGTAAAGATGTTACGTGAGTGGGTGCTGATGGAGGCCGCTTTCCAGACAGAAGCCATGGAGATTGTGCACGGTGTGACGAGTGAAGAGAAGGTTAAGAAGGAGACGCGGTCCAAAACGTTTCTTGCAGATCATCAACAAGGATCTCCGTCAAAATCTTGTATGCTGTGTCAAGATCAACATGAGCTGTGGAAGTGTCCAACATTTAGACAGCTGTCAATTGAAAATCGGTGGAAGGCTGCGCAAGATTCGAAATCATGCTTTTGCTGCTTAGCTCGCGGTCATGCTGCTCGGATATGCCGTCATGGACGCCGATGTGGAATAGGTGAATGCAACAAGTTTCACCACCGCTTGCTGCACTCAGACGAGGCTGCAAAAACTGAGTCGAGGAAGAATTCTCCGGCCGAAGGAGGCAAAAAGAGCGCTGAGTCGGGTCGCAAAGGAGCCGCCGTAACTATGATGGCAGGAAGTGGAAGTGCAACGTCGCTGCGAACAGTTCCAGTAGTTCTCAAGGCAGGCGGCCGTGTAGTGAAGGTGAACGCACTGTTGGACGACGCGAGTACAAGGACGTATGTGAATGCGGAGATTGCTGAAGCTCTGGGACTGGAGGGCAATGTGGAGCAAGTGAAAGTGAACGTTTTGGACGGACAGACAGAGACATTGTTGACAGCTCCGGTTACGATGACGCTCGAAAGTGTAGATGGAAGTCTGAGTCGTCCGATCACGGCATTCACGACAGACAGCGTCACCGGGAAGTTGAAGGCTACGGATTGGCAGACGACGGCAGCAGATTGGAAACATCTGGAGCGCATTCCATTTCCTCAGCTCCACGCGCCGCATCTCATAGACCTGCTGATAGGAGTAGATCATGCGGAGTTACACGTGTCCTACCGAGAAGTTCGCGGTGGCCCTGGGGAGCCACAAGCACGTTTGACTCCCCTTGGATGGACAGGTGTGGGTCCAGTAGAACAGATTCAGCATCAGACAAACTTGGCCAGCACCTTTTTCTGTGTCACCAGCGAGGAGATGCTGTCACCAGTGCTGCGCAAGTTCTGGGAGGTCGAAGAAATCCGGCCAGCTCAAGATCAAAATTGGACAGCGGATGAGCAAGCTGCAGTCGAGCAAGCCAAGTCTTCATTAAAGCTAACAAACGGCCGATACCAGGTGGGAATTCCGTGGAAGCCAGAGGCGAAAGTTCGCTCGAATAACTATGAGATGGCGATCAAACGGCTTTGCAACACGGAGACCCGGTTGAAGAAGGATCTGGAGGTGGCAAAGCAATACCAAGCATGTATAGAGCGATATGAGCAGCTAGGCTACATCCGGCGCGTTGCAGTAGAAGAGTTCTCGGCCAGAAGGTGTTTTCTACCGCATTTCCCGATTATTCGATTCGACAAGCTGACGACAAAGGTTCGGATCGTCTTCGATGCCTCGGCGGGCGGAAACGAAAAGTCGTTAAACTCTGGTCTTCCCAGGGCCGAAGCTTCAGCGAGAATTGTTTGACGTTCTGCTTCGCTTCCGGAGAGATGCGGTGGCTGGGGCTTGTGATGTGTCCGAGATGTACCTCCAGATCGAAATGGCGCCAGAGGACAGGCCGACGCATAGCTTTCTACGCCGTGAGATGGACTCCAGCAAGCCTGTTGAAATATTTGAGACCAACCGCATCGTTTTCGGCAACTCGAGCTCGCCGTTTCTTGCACAGTTCGTAGTTCGTGAGCATGCGGAACGCCTGAAAGAAGAGCTGCCATTAGCTGCAGACGCTGTTCTCAACTCCACCTATATGGACGATTGTTTAGATTCGGTCGGGTCAGAGGCTGAGGCGATCCAGCTGTTTCAAGAGTTGAAGACTCGCTGGGAGCGTGCAGGGATGCACCCCAGGAAATGGATGTCCAATTCGCGAGAACTGTTGGGCAGAGTGCCACCAGAAGATCGAGTAGCCGAAGTAACATTGGAAGGGACACCGATGCCATCCATCAAGACGCTTGGTGTAGAATTAAGAAGCGATCGGAAAGAGTGCACCTTTAAATTTGACCAGCCGTTTGGTGCGAACCGCATTGGAGAGACCAAGTTTGTCACAGATCCGGACCAGTGGAGGTGTGTCACGACCGAATTCAATCCAGTCGACGCGTTGTCTCGAGGAACTTCAGCGCAGCAGCTGACGGAGGTTGACAGCTGGTGGCATGGACAAAGGGTGACTGGTCGGAGCACAGTCGTTAGCATGAATGAGGAACGATCGGCGGTCAGACGATTAGACCCGACCATGGCGACCAGGTTCTTGAGCTCAAAGCGGCGCATCTGCATGCAAGGCGAGACAGCTCGATTCGCGACCATCATCTGCTGGCTGCAGCGGAGAGACGGGTGCGAGTTGCAAAAGTGCAGCTGAGTAGTATATAAAAAGACGCTTCTAGACCCAGAGCACTTTTTTAATGACCGTTTTAAGGGTCTAGAGGGGGGACACGGGGGGTAAATAAAAAAACACATCTAAACACCATTAATACATCTAATCACCCATAATCACCCCTAACAATAAAAATCACTTCCCAACACTTCCAAACACTCCCCAACACCCCCTCGCGTCCCCCTCTTAAGACCTTACAAACGGCCATTAAAATAAGGTCTGATCTAGAAGCGTCTTTTTATATACTACTACTCTATAACCCCCTTGCCCGCGCCGCAGGCGCGAAGGGTCGGAAAGAATAGAAGCTATTTATAGTCAGCTCACCTACCCACCCAACATTCCATTTAGACCAGATTTTAGACCAAATTTTTGAAAACGAAAACCAAAACGATAGTCTAGTTTTGTTTGGTCTAAAATCTGGTCTAAATGGAATGCAGACAATCTTTTTCTGTTACTAAAAATAGAACAAAAAATGACACACGTTACTCATTTGCAAAATCTGAATGAAATGCAGGTAGGAGACCCAGTTGAATACCGAGGTGAGGGGCTTTTTGATGTGGTTGGAACAGCAGCAAATTTTGTTAAAGACAATATGGGGCTTATAGGGCAAGCTGGCTCTGCAGCAGGCTCTATAACAAATGCTGTAAAAGGAGGAATTGAAGCAGCTAGAGCGGCAGAAGAACTAAAGAAATTGAGAGATTTTAACGACACCCTCTCACAAATAAATGCAATAAAAGATTTAAAGCTGGCACAAGCCGCACAACCAACAGAAACCCCACGAAAAGCGCACCAATAAGTAATAAAGATATTCAGGATTTTAATAAAATGTTAAATACTATTAAAGGTGGAAAAGGATTAAAGAAATTTTAACAATATAAAAATGGACACAGATAACGACCGCTTATATTTTATAGGAGAAATTGTAGATACTTTAGATCTAGATGATAATAAACATAGCCACACAATGTTAAAAAGATTGGATCGATTAGGTAAAAAGTTTGACTACGACATCGATACATTTAAACTCGCAGCAAAATATGCACAAGAAGGAAGGCCAATATCCTTTAAGAATCGCGGCAGAAATTATAGGTTGACAGACTCCGATGTGAAATTTTTAATGGAGACTCACACTAAAAAGGACGGCGGATTACTACCCATTCTACCGCTTCTTTTAGGACTTGGTGCAGCTGGAGCAGTCGGTTTAGCCGGAAAAAGAATTCATGATAATGTAAAACAGCTAGGAGAGTTAAGAGCGAAACAGGGGGGAATCTTACCCCTTGCAGCTTTGCTCCCAATAATTTTTGCAGGAATTGGAGCAGCTGGAGGAGTTGCTGGCGGAGCAGCTGGAATTGCAAAAGCAGTAAATGACAAAAAAGCTGCGGACGAAAAAGCCAAACGAGATGCAGAATTTCAAAGACAGCAAATAACGCAGGACGCACAATTCAAACAGAAACTTATTGATACCATTAATAGTAGTTCAGCAACAGCAGAGCAAAAAAGAAATGCAGAAGCTAGGTTAGCAGCCGGAAAAGGTTTACTCTTGCAAGGAACAAATCACGGGAATGGTTTGGTACTAAAAGGAACAACCCAAGGAAGTGGAGTTGTAGCAGATAAACTACATGAATTTGGTCAAACTTTAGAAAAAACGGGTGAGAAAGCTAAAGGATTTTTTGACAATATTGGATCCAATTTTAGACCAGCTGTTCAGAAAATTTTTAATAAATTAGGAAAAGATTTTAATATCATTGAAAAACACGACGGAAGCGGATTATATCTCGAAATGAGACCAAAAGCAGGTTCAGGAATTTTCTTAAATTCAAACGTTATGGGCAATGGATTGCTATTACCAAAAGCAGATCTCGAATAGGCTCCTGGGGGGAGGGTCTGGACACCAAAAACACAAAATTAAAAAATCAATAATTCAAACATTATATAAATTTTATTCTATAAAATGGAAGCAATTTTAGCTCAAATCGACAACCCTGAACTTAGAGCACAATTAATAGCTCAAATCGATGCACAACGAATTGCCGATAGGGCTGAAATAGAAGCAAGAATTAGGGCAGAAAATGAGATACGTTTAGAAAGACAATTAAATGATATTAATAACCCCAACCACAAGGACAAAATGGAGCTGAAGTAATATATATAGATATAGATATAAATACAAATTATAAAGAATATTTTAAACAAATGAAAGATAAATTAAAGACCATATTAAACAATTATACTATAAGGCCAAATAACAAACGACAGCCAATTAAGTATAAAATAGAAGTTGAAACAGAATTTAAAAAACCAAATATTCTTAATGCAAATTCAGAAATTGAAGTAATAAATAACTTTTCACAAGAATCATATAAAACATTATTATCAATGGGAAATTACAACAATCAATTCGATCAAATAGAAGCTGAGTTTGATGAATGGATAGATAAGATGACAGAAAACGGATCTGGGTTTATATTTGTTTCATGTAATTCAGCAATAGTAAAGATTGCACCTATAGAAATTCTTAAAGGACGATCACATATGAAGCTCAAATTTAAATCACCTATGATTATAAATCCAGACAATAAAGATAATAAATGTTTATTATGGTGTTTATTAATTCATAAATATCACAATCAAGTAGAATCACACATTAATAAAATATATAATTATAGACAATATGAGGATGAAATAATAATGAAAAACATCTCATACCCAGTAGCAATAGATGATATATATAAGATTGAAAAAATGAATGGTTTAAATATTAATGTTTTTACAATTGAAGAACCAGAAGATCTAGAAGAAATTCAGCAGGTCGATCCAGAATGGTATAAGAAAAGGTGTTATCTTGTTAAGCCAGCAACTGATATAACAGCACCAGATCAAATCGATCTTTTGTACATGCAGCGCGAAAATGAAACACATTATATATACATAAAAGATATTAGTTCTTTTTTAAGAGAAAATAGAAATAGATATCCACTATGTAGAAATTGTTTTACATTTAAAAAGGATGAAACAGCTCTTAAAAACCACCAACGATTTTGTTTAGATCACAAATTTACTAATGCTATAATGCCAGCATCTGAAGATGCAACCCTAAAGTTCCAACAACATTATATGGCAGTTAAAAAACCAATAGTAATATATGCTGATTTTGAAGCAACAAATGTTCCCTTAAAAGAACCACAAACAGTATCTGATGACGGTCATGCAAAGCATGCGACCCTACGGGACGGTGAATGCACAAAAAAATTAGCACAACAGTTTCCTAATAGTTATTGTTTATATGTACACTCCGTAGCTGATCATATATTTAAATCAAGGATGATTACTTACCACGGTAATGATGCAGCTAAGCACATGGCAGAATCATTAGTAAATGTATTTGAATATATTCAAAATCAATATGATAAATTATCAAAAAATATTAATATGACAAATAAGGATAGAGACAATTATAAAAATGCAACAAATTGTTTTATGTGCAAAAGATATTTAAGTAAGAAAAATAAGATACGAGAACATTGTCATCTAACAGGAAATTATCGAGGGGCAGCATGTAGATCATGTAATGCAAAAGAAGGAAAAGGATGTAAGGAAATACCAGTATTTTTTCATAATGGTTCCGGATATGATTTTCATTTCTTAGTTCGAGAATTGCTTCATTTAGGAAAGGATGAATATGAAATAAATATATTACCTAAAACATCAGAAAATTACATATCAATAACATATGGTAAGAAATACTCCCATCTAGTTTTTCTAGATTCCTTGAGATTCTTATCAACATCTTTAGCAAATGTTGTTTCATCATTAGTTCCAAAACCATGGGATTTAGAAATAGTAAAGAAAAACTTTCCAATACTATTGAATCGTTTCAAAAAAGAAAAACTATCCGAGGAAGAACTAATGCTATTAACTCGTAAGGGCATCTATCCATATGAATATGTAACATCTGAAGACGTATTTTTTCATACCGAATTACCCCCAATTGAAAAGTTTTATTCAACATTATCACAAACAAACATAAGTGAATCGGATTATGAACACGCTCAAAAAGTATGGAAATACTTTAATTGTAAAACATTTAAAGATTATCATAATCTATATCTTAAAGCAGATGTTCTCCTATTAGCTGATGCATTTGAAAACTTTAGGAATCATACATATGAGAATTTTAAAATTGATCCCGCATATTGTTTCAGTGCACCGGGATTAACATGGGCTTGTGGTTTGAAACATACAGATGTTAAGATTGATTTACTAACTGATCATGATATGTTGTTAATGATTGAGAGAGGAATTCGCGGTGGATTCTCGGGTGTACTAGGAGATAGATATACTAAAGTAAATAATAAGTATCTTCCAAATTATAATAAAAAAGAAAAATCATCATATGTATTATATCTAGATGCAAACAATTTATACGGTGGTTGTATGAAACAAAAATTACCAATAGCTGATTTCCAATGGGAAGATGACCCCGATTATTACAAAAATATTCCCGAAGGAAGGGGCTGTATTGTAGAGGTGGATTTGCAATATACTCGAGAAGCAAAAGCAAAAACATATAAATATCCTTTAGCTCCAGAGCATTGTTCAGTTAATGAAGATGATTTATCACAAACACAAAAAGATTATCTTAAAGTAGATAATACAAAACATCTAGCAACAAAAAAATTAATATTAAATTTACATGATAAGAAAAACTATGTAGTGCATTATAAGCTTCTACAATTTTATGAAAAGCAGGGATTAAAAGTGTCTAAAGTACATCGAACAATATCGTTTATTGAGGAAGATTGGTTAGCTAAATATATTGACTTTAATTCAAATCAGAGACAGATGTCAAAAACAAATTTTGAGAAAGATTATTGGAAATTAATGAATAATGCTTTTTATGGAAAAACGGTTGAAAATATTAGAGATAGAACCCAATTCCATTTAGAAAAGGATATTGATAAAGCAAAGAAATATTTCTCAAAACCTAACTTTAAAGACTTTATAAAATTTGATGATAACTTTATGGGTATTCATATGAGAAATAAAACAACAAAATTTCTTAAACCAATATTTATTGGAATGGTTGTTTTAGATTATGCAAAGCTGGTAATGTATGAATATTATTATGATGTTATAAATAAAACATGGCCAGATAACTATCCAATATATGCAGACACCGACAGTTTGGTATTTAAGGTTGAAACAGATGATCGGACGGAGTCCATGAACCAAAGGTTCGATGTCTATAAAGATATGGAAAAAATTAAGGATACATTGGACACATCAGACTATCCGGATAACCATCCTTTAAAATCAGATCAAAATAAAAAAGTTGTACTTAAAATGAAAGATGAATTAAATAGCAAAATCATAACCGAGTTTATAGCAATAAGATCAAAATGCTATGCATTTAAGGTTTTAGGACAGGAGGGAGAGGTAAAAAAAATAAAAGGGGTATCAAGAGCAGCAGTAAAAAAGATAACATTTGATGATTATAAAAACGTACTTTTAGATTACCTTAATACAATTGAAAATTATCATGCTCCACAATATCGATTAAATTCAGATAAGCATCAGATGTTTGTCATCGAGACAGATAAAAAAACATTAAGTCCATTTGATGATAAAAGGTATTTAGATGATAAAATTAAAACATATCCATATGGTTTAAAAGAAGAGATAAAAAATATGATAAAAGATAAAAAACAAAAAGAAGATATAATAAGCAAATATAATGAATACAAGGCGGCAATAAATAATTATTATTACGATTGTGATTGTGAATCCGAATGTGATTGTGAATATAATACATTTCTAGAATATGAAAAAGATATAGATAATTATTATTCAACATTTCCAAAAGAACTTAAAAAATTAAATAAGGAAAAAGTCTTGAATAACTGGAAGAGATTAACAGAAAAATTACTTATCGGGTCTGTAAAAAACTAAAGCATGTAATTGTTTGAGCAAATCATTAACTTCAATTTCATATCGACCCACAGGGTCGCGAACTTCGTTCGATATTATTGAGCACCAATTATCCTCACAGTCGGCAGGGTAACTTAAACAATCCTTTATTTTTTTCCTAAGTTTTTTTATTTTTCTAACCAATCTATCTATTTCAATTTCAATTACTATTTCAGCATAAACAATATCTTGTCTTAAAAAACGTTTTCTTTTATCTATCTCATATCGGATGGGAAACATATCGTCCCCATACTCATGATATTTCTGAGATATAATTATATTTATTTTTTTATTAATATCATTAAGTTCACGCTCTTTAGTGATAAGGATTTTTATCGTATCCATTTTCTTATAAAAAATTTAAACTTATTCGGGGTCATCCTCCCAAACAGCCGCCAATTTTACAGTCCTATCACTCTTTTTATTATTTGTTTGTTTTAGTTTAAATTGCAATCCACCCTCGTTGCAGTATTTCATAACAAACGCTTTAGGTTTATTAATAACTAAAACAGGAAAATTT
This sequence comes from Macrostomum lignano, assembly GCA_002269645.1. NCBI lineage: Eukaryota > Metazoa > Platyhelminthes > Macrostomidae > Macrostomum > Macrostomum lignano. Next base: position 3,473 of record NIVC01002171.1, on the reverse strand, counting down.
TTAACATCATCTCCGCTTAGACATAAAATTTTTTGCCCATCTAATTGTAAAAATATTGATTGAAGCCCAATAAATTTAACCTGTCTCAAACATACAATATTATATTCTTTATTCTCCAACATATTGGGTGTGAGATAATTAATCACATTAGAATCGGTTTTGAACCAGCTCTCCATTTTTAATCTAAAAAAATAACAAAAAAATGAAAGACATTTATGTTTGTAATAAATGTAACGTGACTATGCACAGAGGGCAAACAGCAAACGGAGATATATATCATATGTGTTATTCATGTTCTAAAATATATCAATTTGAAAAAACAAAAAAGATTGAAAACTCATATTACTATTTTAAAAACACAATTTTAAGAAATCTTACAAGAGACATTTCTGATCCAATTTTAATTCCCGGAAATAATGTTTATTTATATAATAACTTTTTCCATTTAAATAAAGGAAAGGGATTAAGTTCGAAAGACTCCGAAAGGATTTTAATTTTAGTTGGATATTATTTCAATTTTCTTATTCGAGAGAATACAAAGTTTATAAGGATAGGTAACATACCTAACGAAATGTTATTGAAAAAGTCATTGGAATTTTTATGTATTGATAAAAAATTTAAACCTAGGATCAGAAGAGAGTTACCACTTTGGGAAGAATATATAACATATGCATTAGAAAAACTAAACAACCTGAAGTTCTACCGCACTTCCTGACCGCGGGCTTTGTGCCCCAGTAGCAATAGTTTCAGGTTCGTAAATACCTAATGTATCTATAGGTGGAGCTTTGGGTTTATCGAGTCTCAACTCTTTTAATTCCATATCGGTAAAAGTTTCAACATCTAAAATTCTATTTCTATCTTTTAAATATTTTTCATATAATTCAACCGCGGTTGATAATTCATGAATCGTTATCTCTCCGTCATCCAATATTTTTTGCACATATAAATATAATTGATTTTTATATTGTTTTGCAACATCTCTTAAAGATTTATATTTTTCCTTTCTTTTTTAAGATATAATTTAATTGCTAAAAGTATTGATAAGTTCCTGATCAATTCAAAACCTGATATTGAGCCAATTGAAATACCTAAAAATAATTGAGATAAATTAAGAGTTGGAATAGATTGTAAAATACCTAAAACGATTACACATAACATTGATAAGCTTCCAAATCCAATATTGAAAAAGTCACTGATGAAAATTACAAACTTATTATCACCTCACGAAATAGAATAAATCAACTATTAAAATCAAATAATGCTCGAAAAAATAATCATACTATTGATTACCTTGGTTGCTCAATTGAATTCTTTATTGATTGGTTAAATTTCACAAAACATTATTATGTTCCAAAAGACTATGGTGGTGCTTTACATATTGATCATTTTATTCCTGCTTCTTCATTTAATTACAAAGACGAAGATCATATGAAAAAGTCTGAACATTGGACAAATAAAAGATACTTAGCTGCTATTGATAATAAAACTAAATTTGTTAAACAACCAACAATTGAAGAATTTGCAAAACAATTGGTGCTATCATGTATTTTTAAGGCTATAAAAAATGAGCAATCATGCGACGCATGCGAACCAAAGGTTCGATCGGGCGAAGTCCGCGTTCCTTCGGAACGATCAATTAGTATTTGAAGGAGGATTTTTAGATGTTCAAAAAGGATTAACAAGCTTACCACCAATATTTACTACTGGGAGGTATACGGGTGAGCTACACCTACCATCAATGAACTTCACAGGTTATCCCGTGGCCTGAGTGAGGAAGGCAATGTCCTTGCTAGTCACTATTTGTGGCGACATCTCCAAATTGCGTGAAACCCGTCATACAGCTTCAAGTACCACTTCAATTGAGAAATCTTTTGAAGGAACAGAGGTAACTCCTCTTCCCAAAGGTAAAAAGCTTGAAGACATGGTGGCAATGCGCAGCCAAGCTCCTAAGTATTTTAAATATAAGGAGAAGGTTCAGAGAGCAGACGGAGATGGGCGGTAATTATCGCCGCTTAAGGTGTGCTCCAGCCTCTTTCGAAAGATTGAGGGTAAACTACCCGGCACTCGCTTAGATTTGAGATTAAATCCTGACAATACTCCAAAATCTGATTCAATTCCAATAAATGGGATTGATTGGTTAGCATACTATCACGACTTAGCATATAGAGATGCTGACAAGAACCCGCCCGAGGAAGCATTAAGATTAAAACATGAAGCGCGATCAAAAAATGATTCAAGGATTAGATAACTTGCAGGGATTATCGGTAGGGCAAAGATTAACTAGGTGGATGGTTAAAAGATTTTGCAGTCTAAAGTTAAATTTGGTTTGGGAATTAATTATAATCAACATGGAAATAATTGTGTCGAGTGTTTATTATTAAGTGGTGGTGGGTTAAGTTCTGATGAGGCAAAGATTCTTCATAAAGAATATCGAAAACCTAAATTTTATAGAAAAATCATGAACTTCAAAAAGAATGAAATTTGGTATGCTGATTTAATGTCGATGCCGAACGAAAGAGGATATAAATATATCTTAACCATATTAGATGGTTTTACTCGATACGCGTGGGCTGTTCCTTTAAAATCCAAAAAGGGAGAGGAGGTTGCTGCTGCTTTTAGAAGTCTTGGAGAAAAAAGCGAAAGATTGTGTGTTGATGAAGGAAAAGAATTTTACAATCCTCATATGTATAAATTGTATCATTTTGAAAAAGGAAAAGAAAGGAAAAAAGACGCGAATGGGGAGTATATTAATAAAATTTATTCTATTTATGGAGAGAGTAAAAACGCATTAATAGAAAGATTTAATCGAACTTTAGGTAAGAAATTATGGTTTCAGTTTAGTCTTAATGGTAACCAAAAGTGGGTAAAAATATTACCAGACGTAGTGAAAGATTATAACAATTCATATCATTCAGCTATAAAGATGACTCCTCAACAAGCTTATAACAATCCTGAAAACGTTAAAGTTACTTTTGGAAAATTTGAAAAAAATAAAAGAAATCTTTTAAGGTTGGTGATTCTGTTTATATCTATAAATGGAAAGATAAGTTTGAAAAAGGAAGAAAAGGATATTGGAAGATAAGTGAGAAATTTACTATCAGTAAAGTTTTAAATACCAATCCTACAACCTATATAATTGCTGATAAGGACGGTGAAGAAATATTGGGTTCGTTTTATGAGAACCAACTAATATCAGCGAACTAAGTTCGAACAATTACTTGAGACAACATGGTAGTAAATTTTTATAACAAACAAAAACAATATTATTACTATAATTGTTACTAATATTATTATTGACATTTGTTCAACTGTTATCAAACTTAAATTTTCATTAAGTTCATTAATCGGCCATTTCCGATGTAGGAATAGTTTACCTTCATTTTTTTTATATATATTTTTCACAATAAATGTCGTTTCCTGTTATAGAATAATAGTTCATTTTTTAAATATTTTTTTCACATAAAAATTTCACT
>NIVC01002170.1:25000-94388 GCA_002269645.1 Macrostomum lignano | reverse complement strand
ACAGACAGACAGACAGACAGACAGACAGACAGACAGACAGACAGACAGACAGACAGACAGACAGACAGACAGACAGACAGACAGACAGACAGACAGACAGACAGACAGACAGACAGACAGACAGACAGACAGACAGACAGACAGACAGACAGACAGACAGACAGACAGACAGACAGACAGACAGACACTAAGACAGACAGACAGACAGACAGACAGACACTAAGACAGACAGACAGACAGCAGACAGACAGACAGACAGACAGACAGACAGACAGACAGACAGACAGACAGACAGACAGACAGACAGACAGACAGACAGACAGACAGACAGACAGACAGTCTCACCTGGCCAGATCCAGTGCAGTTTCTGCTCCGGCGTGAGCTGGTCGCGCCCGTTTTGGCAGACTTGCGGCCAGTTTTCTCATATCGCCTACGCGTTTTGTACCTGTTGACCGTGGTGACCTCGAATATCAGGTCTGGCGGTGTATGGGGGTTCGGGTAATGGAGTCAGATTTTAGCGAGAAAGAATCGCATTGGAAATAAGCATCGCCTGCTCACTGCGGTAGTTCCTCACGCCTTCCGGTTTTTCCATGGACTGGTCAAAGTAGAACATGGGCTCGTTGTAGCTGCTCTCGCTAGAATTGCAGTTTATGAATTGTTGTTGTGAGCTTTGTGAAAGTAAGGTGAAAATAACAGCGAAGGCACCCTTCACTGGGGCCATTCCAACGTATTTGGGTCTCACCTGGAACCAATCCAACATACCTGGAACCCATTCACCCATTCAACATACCTGTAACCATTCCAGCATACCTTGAACCAGTCAGACATACCCGGAAGCATTAAAACATACCTGGAACCATTCAAACATACCTGGAACCAGTCAGACATACCCGGAAGCATTCAAACATACCTGGAACCAGTCAGACATACCCGGAAGCATTAAAACATACCTGGAACCAGTCAAACATACCTGGAACCAGTCAGACATACCTGGAACGAGTCAAACATACCTGGAACCAGTCAAACATACCTGGAACCAGTCAGACATACCTGGAACTAGTCAAGCATATCTGGAAGCAGCCAGACATACCTGGAACCATTCCAGCAGAAGTAGCCCTGTGTCCCGGTGTTGAACAGGGCAACCCAGTCGCCAATGTGCAGTCGCTCCCTCATCTGGCCATCCTGACTGTGCACCGTGTCGCCGACCCCGCCGCCGCCGCCGTTGCCGCCTCCGTCATTGTGACTGTGGCCGTGCGGCGGCATCAGCTGCTACGTGAGTCCGGAATTTCGTCCGATTTGGCAATCAAGTCAAAAAAGCTGCCTCGTTGCTTCCAAGACAAGAAAGAGTTTAGACAGAGTTTATTTTACTAATGCGCAACATTGCTTTCTCAGGCTTGACGGAGAGATGAAATACAACTTGGGGTGAGAGCGGGTGGGGCCGTTTCCGGCTGTGTGCACTCAAGTTCGAGATGGTGCACTGCATGCACACTGTACACCGAGCTCTCACCCTGTCCATCTGCCTCTCTTGCTCTCTCTCACCCTCTTCTTTCCCTCAGACTGGCTCGTACTGCGCCCGCATCCATGTGAAACGTGAGTGCATTTCTGCGAGCAAATCTTTCTCGTTTCTACGCTCGCAAGAATAGATTTTTCCGCTCAAAAAGCAGAGAGAGAACAATAGGGAGGTAGGGCTTGAGTATATTTGTTTGAGTGGAGCTTTCCGTCATGGCCACTATTAGCAAGGCCAGATAAAGTATGCTATTTCTCTATTCTTTTTCTTTGATTTTTTCAAAGGAAAATGCTATTTTCTTAATTATTCTGCTGGCAGTAGAGTATTCAGCGCAGGATTTTTATTTCGAGAAAATGTTTTTAGATTCGAAAAATTGCGTAGTGAGCTTTCAAATATTTTTTTGGTTTTCAACGGCGCCTTTTAATAAAACAGGCTACCGGATTTTTTTTACTTATGAGACCACCGCCAGCCTCCCAGATCCCCAGTCGCTGGGCCAGCCTCCCAGATCCTCAGTTGCTGGGCCAGCCCCCAGATCCTCAGTTGCTGGGCCAGCCTCCCAGATCCTCAGTTGCTGTGCCAGCCCCCCAGATCCTCAGTTGCTGAGCCAGCCTCCCAGATCCTCAGTTGCTGGGCCAGCCTCCCAGATTCTCAGTTGCTGGGCCAGCCTCCCAGATCCTCAGTTGCTGGGCCAGCCTCCCAGATCCTCAGTTGCTGGGCCAGCCTCCCAGATCCTCAGTTGCTGGGCCAACCTCCCAGATCTTCAGTTGCTGGGCCAGCCTCCCAAATCTACCCAAAACCCGCTACTCAAGCTCTAAAGACTTGGCGCACTTCTTTTCCAGCTTCCACTACACAGACGCTGGCGCAGTAATAATGTGCCTCATCAGCTCAATTTTCGTCACCTGCCAAATCTATTACAAAAGAGCTAGCAGGCAAAATGCACTGAGCAGGGTGGGACGGAGACAGAGAGAAGAGAAAGAGTAGCAGCCAAAAACTCAGTCTCTCAGATCGGTTGCTGAAAGTCCAACCTCTCAGCTAACTGTTTGCCACTTCATCTGCTGCTCACTTGCCCACCCCAAACTCGCAGACTCTGTTCGCCCACCCCAAAATATAAACAGAAAAGTTTGCTTTGGATACCGCAGTGCAAGGGGGCTCATTTGTTTTTCTTTTCTTTCAAGCTGAGTTTCCAAGACTGACGCAATTGCAAGCTGAATTTCTGCTATTTATTTATTATTTGAAGCTTCTTTTGCTGTTAGAAATCTTCAGGTCATGACTCTTATAATTGAGGAATACCGACTGGGAACTGCTGGACCCCCTGGCTTCAAGACTCAGGAAAATTCTCTTCCAATTTATGGAGAGAGTGAGAGAGGGGAGAGTAGATGTGATCATGAGGCTGAGCGCTGCTGGGGGGATTTGCGCCAGAGGCTGCTTCCTGTGTGGCGCTTCGTCCAGTTCATCTTTTAAAAAAATCCGCTTTCCCAAACCAGCTTCTTTTCTTGAGTTGATGGAGAGAGAAAGAGAGTGTGCTGGAATAGTGCACTTGAAGCGGGTTGGCAAGGTGGATGGGTTGGGGCTGGGGCAGGCCTGAGCACTAAGATTTGAGCACACACAGTAACTAACACACAGCGCATTATTTAGGCAGCAATGACGCACACTGTTACAATATATTGGCAACTTATTCATTGTACGACCCTACCCTAATACGACTGCGCTCTTTAAGCCTTCCATCTTCTCATCTCTCCCCCCCCCACGCTGCTTGTGTGCCTGGCAACGGGGGGTAAACAGAAAATTAGACAGAGTCTCAAGCGGCGAAAGAGTTGATAAACAGACTCGCCTGCTCGCAGCGGCAACAGCCAAGTGGCAACAGTTTTTCAGCGCTTGTTTTTGCCAATACTCTGTGTTGTTTTTCTACATTGCAATCGTTGAACCCGATTCAAAAATCGTTGTCGTGCAAACATGCTACACCCCCCTTGCTGCTGCTCACACTGGCTGGGCTGCAGCTCCATGGCCTGGTCAATGCTGCTGGTGAGTTTTTGCAATTGTTCGTAACCAGAGTGCAATTATAAGAGAAAAGCTTCAAGGAAAAGTCTCAGGGAATACGAGGTCGCTTCAGGGAATCTGTTAGGGGAGGCAAGTCTCAGTGGTGAGGGGCAAGTCTCAGTGGTGAGGGGCAAGTCTCAGTGGTGAGGGGCAAGTCTCAGTGGTGAGGGGCAAGTCTCAGGGGTGAGGGGCAAGTCTCAGGGTAAGGGGCAAGTCTCAGTGGTGAGGGGCAAGTCTCAGGGGTGAGTGGCAAGTCTCAGGGGTGAGGGGCAAGTCTTAGGGGTGAGGGGCAAGTCTCAGTGGTGAAGGGCAAGTCTCAGGGTAAGGGGCAAGTCTCAGTGGTGAGGGGCAAGTCTCAGGGGTGAAGGGCAAGTCTCAGTGGTGAGGGGCAAGTCTCAGGGGTGAGGGGCAAGTCTCAGGGGTAAGGGGCAAGTCTCAGTGGTGAGGGGCAAGTCTCAGGGGTAAGGGGCAAGTCTCAGGGGTGAGGGGCAAGTCTCAGGGGTAAGGGGCAAGTCTCAGGGGTGAGGGGCAAGTCTCAGGGGTGAGTGGCAAGGCTCAGGGGTGAGTGGCAAGTCTCAGGGGTGAGGGGCAAGTCTTAGGGGTGAGGGGCAAGTCTCAGGGGTAAGGGGCAAGTCTCAGGGGTGAGGGGCAAGTCTCAGTGGTGAAGGGCAAGTCTCAGGGTAAGGGGCAAGTCTCAGTGGTGAGGGGCAAGTCTCAGTGGTGAGGGGCAAGTCTCAGTGGTGAGGGGCAAGTCTCAGGGGTAAAGGGCAAGTCTCAGTGGTGAGGGGCAAGTCTCAGGGTAAGGGGCAAGTCTCAGTGGTGAGGGGCAAGTCTCAGTGGTGAGGGGCAAGTCTCAGTGGTGAGGGGCAAGTCTCAGGGGTGAGGGGCAAGTCTCAGTGGTGAAGGGCAAGTCTCAGGGTAAGGGGCAAGTCTCAGTGGTGAGGGGCAAGTCTCAATGGTGAGGGGCAAGTCTCAGGGGTGAGGGGCAAGTCTCAGTGGTGAAGGGCAAGTCTCAGGGTAAGGGGCAAGTCTCAGTGGTGAGGGGCAAGTCTCAGTGGTGAGGGGCAAGTCTCAATGGTGAGGGGCAAGTCTCAGGGGTGAGGGGCAAGTCTCAGGGTAAGGGGCAAGTCTCAGTGGTGAGGGGCAAGTCTCAGGGGTGAAGGGCAAGTCTCAGGGTAAGGGGCAAGTCTCAGTGGTGAGGGGCAAGTCTCAGTGGTGAGGGGCAAGTCTCAATGGTGAGGGGCAAGTCTCAGGGGTGAAGGGCAAGTCTCAGGGTAAGGGGCAAGTCTCAGTGGTGAGGGGCAAGTCTCAGTGGTGAGGGGCAAGTCTCAATGGTGAGGGGCAAGTCTCAGGGGTGAGGGGCAAGTCTCAGTGGTGAAGGGCAAGTCTCAGGGTAAGGGGCAAGTCTCAGTGGTGAGGGGCAAGTCTCAATGGTGAGGGGCAAGTCTCAGTGGTGAGGGGCAAGTCTCAATGGTGAGGGGCAAGTCTCAGGGGTGAGGGGCAAGTCTCAGTGGTGAAGGGCAAGTCTCAGGGTAAGGGGCAAGTCTCAGTGGTGAGGGGCAAGTCTCAATGGTGAGGGGCAAGTCTCAGGGGTGAGGGTCAAGTCTCAGACTTAGGGAAGTTATTTTAGTGGGAAAGCCGGTTATATTGATTTTGATTGAGCGATGAGAATAGTGGGAGAGAATCAACATATTAACCAATTGGACTACTTTTAATGCTCATTTTTTCAGTCACTATCCAGCGACCCACGGTGAACCCGGCGCAAGCGTGGATCCCCGAGAACTCAATTGCCGGCACCATAGTTAACATTGCGGAAACCGATGGCCCAGCAAACAAGATAAGGACGAACGGCGGCGGCACAAAAACGTGGGCTCTGACGGCGCCAAGTTGCAACTCATATTTCCAACTGCAGGTCGACGCTTCAACTGACGATGCCTACCTGGTAGTGCTGAACCCGCCAGATTTTGAAACAATTAAGAGCTGTACTGCCGCTGTCGCGATTACTGAGGGGGGCACAACTGTCACCCAGGACCTGAGCATCACCATCAACAACACCTTCGATGTGACGCCCGGCTTGGCCCCGGCGTCTTATTCCTGCAGCTTCGCCGAAGAGCAGGCCGCGGATACTCTGTTGCCAAGCGGTTGTCAGGCCACGTACACAGATTCAGAAGCCGACTTGGTGGCGCCGTACGCTGCGGACACCATCAGCTGTTCCTTGAGCGGTAAGGACCAAGGACAATCGAGAGTACTTCTTTTCCCAGTTAGCTTGTGTTTTTCACGTCTTTGAGCTACATTCAGGTGACAGCTAGGTCGATTTGAGTCAATCTTCTAGGCCGAGACTGAGTTGTCTTGACACGTCTATGGTTGAAACCCCTAGCTTACAGTAACATGCAGTCATTAGTCAACATAAACATAACTTTAGTGTTTGCCGCAGTCAATGAGCCGTTCTCGATGCAGAAGGTGCAAATTGTTTTCCTTGTCCACCAAAATTTCAGGCACGCATGCGGCCTATTTCTCTGTGCAGCACACCGTTTCTTCAAAGCTCTGCGCTCCAAAGGCCAACTCAAAATTCGACAGAGACCACATACCAACAAGCTTGCCGGCGGGAACGCTTAATTTTGACATTAATGTGAGATCTCACCTTGAGTATTGCTTAGTTGTCAATATTGCAATCGTGCTGTTTGATTGCAATAGTGCTGTTTGATTGCAATAGTGCTGTTTGATTGCAATCGTGCTGTTTGATTGCAATAGTGCTGTTTGATTGCAATAGTGCTGTTTGATTGCAATCGTGCTGTTTGATTGCAATAGTGCTGTTTGATTGCAATAGTGCTGTTTGATTGCAATAGTGCTGTTTGATTGCAATCGTGCTGTTTGATTGCAACCGTGTTGTTTGATTGCAATAGTGATGTTTGATTGCAATCGTGCTGTTTGATTGCAATAGTGATGTTTGATTGCAATCGTGCTGTTTGATTGCAATACTGCTGTTTGATTGCAATAGTGCTGTTTGATTGCAATCGTGCTGTTTGATTGCAATAGTGCTGTTTGATTGCAATAGTGCTGTTTGATTGCAATAGTGCTGTTTGATTGCAATAGTGCTGTTTGGTTGCAATAGTGCTGTTTAGTTGCAATCGTGTTGTAAAACTGCGATACGAGGTAGTGCTGTTTGATTGCAATAGTGCTGTTTGATTGCAATCGTGCTTTTTTGTTGCAATAGTGCTGTTTGGTTGCAACCGTACTGTAAAACTGCGATACGAGGTAGTGCTGTTTGATTGCAATCGTGCTTTTTTGTTGCAATAGTGCTGTTTGGTTGCAATAGTGCTGTTTAGTTGCAATCGTGTTGTAAAACTGCGATACGAAGTAGTGCTGTTTGATTGCAATAGTGCTGTTTGGTTGCAATAGTGCTGTTTGGTTGCAACCGTGCAAATCAAATTTGCAGGTGATAGACGCGGGCGGCAACAAGGTCTCAAGGCCGGTCACGGTCACAGTGACAGACATCAACGACAACACGCCAGCCTGCAGCGTCTCGCCCATAGCACTGACAGTCTCCGAGACCTTCATTGGCGACATTCTTGGCTCCATGAGTTGCTCAGACATCGACAGCGGGGTCAACGCTCAGATTACCTACTCGCTGATGGACCCAGCATCGTCCAGATACTTTAGCGTTGATTCAACCACGGGTGAGAGAGCTTTGTAGACTGTGTAGACTTTAAGGTAATTAGATTGCCCAACCTAATGTAGAATGACTTTTGAAAGTAAAATATTGATTTTTTCATAGTTTTATCGCAGTTAGGCTGTAAATGTGAGAAGCCAAGTTTAGTTAGCACGCACTCGGATACGAGCGCAGGGTGGCGTTCACACAGGGTGTAAAGAGGCCCTGAGTTATGGCCATCAAGAACCGGCCTTTAAGGCCAATGTTCGTGTACCGTACTTTAGCGCGAGAGTCAGACGCGTTTACCACACAGCAGCTCTCGTCACAAGACATGGTTGGGCCAAAAACTCGAAAATAATTCTTAACCTATCACGCCGCTCTCGTCAGGTCGACTGAGCACTATCGCCGAGCTGGACTATGACGTGGCCAGCACCTCTAACTACACCACGGTGACCATCAAGGTGGCCGACAGCGGCACTCCGACGGCGCTGACCACCTCGGTGACCGTTAGCATCGCCATCACGCCCGTCAATGACAACACTCCGGCGTGGGGCACCTTCTCGCCAACAGATCCGGCGACCGCCACGACGCCAATTGGTTCGGTTAGCGAGAACGCCGACGCCGGAGTCGTGGTGTTCACCGCAAACGCCATCGACGCTGACAAAGGCTCCGACGGAACCATCACCTACAGCATTCAGTCCGCTAAGGGCTCCGACTTGTCTAACTTGATGACGGCGTTCAAGATCAACTCGGCCACCGGGGTGGTGAGCATCAACACTAAGGGCATCCTGGATCGCGAGACGATCACCTATGCCGATATCACCGTTCTGGCGCAGGACAATCCGACAACGTCGTCGCCGCTCACCATCACCAGAGCGATTCGTGTCACTATTGACGATTATAATGAGATTCCACCAGCCTTTGTGCCCGCGTCCGGTATCTACCCGACTGTTACCGTGGCTGAGGGTGAGTCATACATGTACTTTGTTAGACAGTGCAGTGTAGCTTAACTGTGCCATTTAACTTCTACGAGCTAGGCAGATTAAAAACATAATGTACATTAAGCAGTGATAGAAATGACAACCAATGAGAGCGGGCGCAGGGACAGGCAGAATTTGTAGTATTTGTGGGGTAGAAGTGACAACCACTGAGAGCGGGCGCAGGGACAGGCAGAATGTATGGTATCACAGACCATCGGATGCACAACACTTCCTTGTAGGCCTCGCTTCCGGTTCAGCCGTGGTGGCGCTCAGTGTGACCGACCCGGACGCATCGAATACAGCAATCACGTGCTCAATAATCGGCGGCAACACCGGCAGCGTGTTCAAGATGAACGCGGGCAATCCGAAGCAGATCGACGTGAACATCGCTATTGAGCCGGACAAGCCAACCAGTCAAGCCACTTCGTACGTCTTGGCTGTGGCCTGCGCCGACTCCGGCTCACCGACAGCCCTGACCTCGACAGCGACTGTGTCGATCTCGGTGTCGCTTACTAACGACAACGTGCCAACGGCCAACTTCCCGTCTGGTACAAATATTGTGATCCCCGAGAACCAGGCGGTTGGCGACATCACTACCATTGTGCCCAATGACAATGATGCTGGCGCTGATGGCACTTTCACCTGCTCGCTCAGTCCGGCTGGCAGTCCGTTCAGGTGAGACTGGGGAATCCTGAAGTAGACCTGAGGTTTGGCTGAAGCTACATGTATTTCAGGAAAGGTTCTGAAGCACATTCAGACAACATTTTAGCTGAAGCAATTATACTTGTCGGCAGTTTATCGAATCCTCAGTGTACTTTATAACCAAAAATGTACTTTAACTGATGCAGCGTGTCGGCAGCCTGCGACAAGCTGGTGATGACCAGCCTGGTGGACCGCGAGACCATCGCCTCCTATCCGATGATCCTCACCATCAAGGACGACGGGTCGCCAGCCAGCAGCTCAACGGTGTCTTTCACCGTGTCCCTATCCGACATCAACGATAATTACCCGGTGTGCACGCCCAGCACCTACCTGGCCAGCTTCGCTGAGACCAGCCCCGCCATCAGCCCTCTTGTGACGGTGACCTGCAGCGATGCGGACACCTTCGGCATCAGCTATTACTCCAACACCACCTACTTCACCGTTGACTCCAACACCGGCGTGGTCAGCTACACTGGCGGGGCGGACTACGATACGGGAGTCTCGTCTTACAAGGTAAATTGCTGCTTGTCTTTGACAGGTTCTGGATGGATGGGGCAGAGCTGCTCAGTGCTGAATGCGTCTGACTCTCGTGCCACGGTCCGCTGGTTCGATTCCGTGCGATAAACGATTAGAAAGTCAAAGGGCCGATGTACACCCTGTGTGAGCGCGTGTATGAGCGAGATTCTAATAAAGTAGCTGGCATATCCGTGACCGTCAATGGGATATTCCGATCAACGCGAACATCCTTCCAGGTTGTGGTGTACGCTGTCGACAAGAACGACGCCAACCAGTACGCCACGGCCAACGTGTACGTCACGGTGACCAACGTGAACGAATTCACGCCGACATTCACCACCAAGACCGTCAGCGTCCCGGAGCCGAGGTACGGCGGCCAGCTGGTCACCAGCTTCGTCGCATCCGACGCCGACGCCTCGCCGGACAACGTGAAATCCTACCGCATCACGTCAGGCGACTCCAGCGGCTATTTCTCGATTAACAATGCCGGGGACATCTACGTGACGCCTGGCCGAACCCTGGACTACGAAGCTCTCTCGGCCGCCGGCCTGACCAGCTTCATACTGACCATTGAAGCCGCCGACGGCGCCAGCACGCCGCTGACTGGCACCGGCAGCCTGACGATCTCCGTGACTGACATCAACGACAATACGCCGATATTCACGCAGAGCACCTACACAGGCACCGTGACCGAGGGCACTGCCACGGTTGCCACGGTGACTACAGTGGCAGCAACTGATGCCGACATCACGGCCGCCTTCAAGACCATCCAGTACTCCTTCTCGCCAACCAATACCTACTTCACCGTGGACCCGACTTCCGGCGTTGTGTCAAAGACTGCAGCCGATCTGAAATACGACAGCTTCCAGACTGTGTCCATTCCGGTGAGCGAAGCTACTGATGGGCACCTACATGTAGCACTGGAAATTGGATACTGGACACCAGACATTAGAAACCACACATTAGACGCCAGACATTAGACACTAGACATTAGCCACCACACATTAGACTCCACACATTAGAAACAAGACATTAGACACCAGACATTAGACACCAGAAATTAGACGCCAGACATTAGAAACGAGACATTAGACACCAGAAATTAGACATCAGACATTAAACACCACAAATTAGAAACCAGACATTAGAAATCACACATTAGACGCCAGACATTAGACACAAGGCATTAGACACCAGATATTAGACACCAGACATTAGACTCCACATAGACTCCACACATTAGACACAAGACATTAGACACCAGAAATTAGACATCAGACATTAGACACCACACATTAGACACCAGACATTAGACACTAGACATTAGACACCACACATTAGACACTAGACATTAGACACTAGACATTAGACACCACACATTAGACACCACACATTAGACACTAGACATTAGACACTAGACATTAACCACCACACATTAGGCCCCGTGAAAAACAGAGTCACATGCGCCCTTGCCATTCACCCGCCCCAGGTGCTTGCCATAGACAACTCTGGCGCGGGCCCGAACACGGCCACAGCAACCGTGGTGATCTCAGTGACCAGCGTCAACGTGGCGCCAACTTGCACGGTGACTGTGCTCACTCCGACAGTGCAGGAGGACATGGCCCTGGGCACGCAGCTGCTCAGCATGACTTCGCCGACAACCCACTGCTCGGATAGCAACAGCCTGCAGACTCTCAGCTACTCGCTGTCAGCTGACAGCGACAACCACTTCGCCATCCATCCCAGCACCGGAGCCTTGGTGCTGTCCAAGAATCTGGACTTTGAGAATACTAGCAACCACTATATGACCGTGCTGGTGAAGGACAATGGCAGTCCGGTTATGTCTGCAACAATTGTGGTCACCGTCTCTGTGAGTCGTAATTGTTGTTTTGACAGCAGACTTGCATTCTGACTAGTAGTGAACTTGCTATTGAAGATCGATTCCGTAAGAAAGAAAAATGGCACCCCATTAGATACAAAATGGCACCCATTAGATAAAAATGACACCCATTAGATAAAAATGACACCCATTAGATACGAAATGAAACCCATTAGATACAAAATGGCACCCATTAGATAAAAAATATACCCATTAGATACAAAATGAAACCCATTAGATACAAAATTAAACCCATTAGGAACAAAATGGCACCCCTTTAGATGCGAAATGAAACCGATTAGATAAAAATTGCACCCATTATATACAAAATGGCACCCATTAGATACAAAATGGCACCCAGTAGATACAAAATTTCACATATTCGATACAAACTAAGAGAATTCACTGAGCCAGCTCACACGCTAACCCTCCAACCGAACTCCAGGTGACAGACGTCAACGAATACGCGCCGGTGTGCACCAGCCCGACCTCCGCCAGCATCCCGGAGGACTCGGCCGTCTCAGCCGCAGTCTACTCCGTCACCGGATGCGCAGACAGCGACAAGACCGTCACGACCTTCAACTACGCCATTAACTCAGGTGTACCGTTCGCAGTCAGCACGGCCGGCGCGGTGACGCTGTCGTCGGCCGTGGACTACGAGACGCCGCCGACGAGTTACGTCGTTGAAATCGCCATCTCGGACACGGCGCCCTCGCTCGGCGGATTCAAGACCACCACCTACACCACCACGGTGACCATCCTGCCTGTCAATGACAATAATCCCGCGTTCACCTCGCCAACCACTCTCTACTCGGACGTGGCCGAGAGCAGCGGCACCGCGGTCGGCACGGCCATCACCTTGACAACCGGCAGCGGCGGCAGCGGCAGCACCGTCTCCATCGCGGCCACCGACGCTGACAAGGGCAACTCCAGCCACTACACCATCGTCTACGCCATCGCCAGCGGCGACACGCACGGCTGGTTCAGCATCAACCCGAACACCGGCGTCATCAGCACAGCTCAGCAGCTCGACCGCGAGCAGCTGTCAACCCTGACCCTGACTGTCACAGCCCGCGACATGGCCGGGCTGGCAGCCACCGTCAGCACCAACGTCATCATCACCGTCACCGACGAGAATGACAACGCACCGGTGTTCCCGACCAAGCACCTCACCATCAACGTGACCGAGGGCAACACGCCGCCGAACACGCTGTTCGATTTCAGCTCCGCAACCATGCTGACAGACGCCGACGTGGGCGCCAATGCCAACCTCAACCTGGCGATCCAGTCAGGGGTGATGGCAGGTAAATGGGAGCGTATTTGTTCTCTTAAGCGTGTCCTTGAATGACCCACGGCCGCAATTCTCGAACCCTAATATGTTTTCCTTTTTATTATTAATATTATCAGTATAAACTACCCTACCTGCATTTTACTGAGGATCTCTATGACCTTTAGGATCCACAATCTCAATGGCTACATGGCCTGCATGAGCGCATGACTTTTAACGCTGCATGATGCATGATCCCTGACCAACTCACTCCATGATACCAACGACCTCTCAAAGTGACCTCTCAAAGGCCTCCATGACCTTTCAATGACCTCCACGACCTTCCAATGACCTCCATGATCTTCCAATAACATTTGTATCACCCAAAATCACTCCAAAACACTTTCAGCACCCAACGAAGAGTTCGAAATAAGCGGCAAGATACTGCGGACGAAAAAGACCTTCAGCCTGGCCACCGACGGCCCCCAGTACATCCTGGTGCTGACCGCCACGGACGGCGGCCTGCCGACCCTCACCGGCACAGCGACCGTCACGGTGAACATCGTTGAAGCCAACTTGGTGACGCCGACGTTCGCCGTCGGTTCGTACACAATGTCCGTGCCGGAGACGACGGCAGTCGGAGCCTCGCTGTACAACGCCAGCGCCACCGATGCTGATCACGGCCTGAGCGGCACGGTGTCCTACGGCCTGTCCTCAGTGTCCCCGGTGGCGTCCTACTTCGCCGTTGACAACAAGACTGGCAACGTGTTCCTACAGAACGCCATCGACTACGACACGGCCACCTCCAAGGTCTTCGAGTTGTACATCGTCGCCTACGACAAGGGCACGCCGCCGAGGTCCAACACATTCACGCTGACAGTCAGCATCACCGACGCCAACGACAACGATCCGCAGTTCAACACCACCAACAGCTTCTCCAAGTCCATCGCCGAGAATGTCGGCACGGGCTTCGTCGTCAACAACATCGTCACGTACGACGTCGACACCGGCCTGGGAGGCAACGTGACCTGCTCCATCGCCAGCCAGTCCTCTCCGGCCATCTTCGCCATCAGCACCTACTCGTGCGTCATGACCACCACGGCCAATCCGGACCGAGAGGCGCTGGCGGTGCACACCGTGACGGTCAAGCTGACGGACCTGGGCACGCCGGCCAGGACCAACCAGGCTCTGTTCACCATCACCCTCACTGACCTGAACGACAACACGCCGACTTTCTCCTTCGCCCAGATGGTTACCAGCGTGCCTGAGAACTCGGCAATTGGCGCCGCGGTCACCACCGTCTACGCCACCGATGCCGACACTGGCACCAACGGGGCCATCGCCTACAGCATGATCAGCAACGACGGAGCCGGCGACCACGGCAATTTCAGCATTTCCGCCACCACCGGCGCCATCACCGTGGCGCAGACGCTCGACAGAGAGCAGAAGGCGATGTACAGCCTGCGGGTGCTGGCCACGGACAGCGGATCGCCCCCGCTCACCGGCACCTGCGTGGTGAACGTCACCATCACCGACATTAACGACAACACACCCACCGTGAGTTAGCTAGCTATTCAGTTAGTTAGTAAGTAAGTTAGTTAGTCAGTTAGTTACTTGGTTGGTTAGTTAGTTAGTCAGTTTGTTATTCAGTCAGTTAGTTAGTTAGTTAGTTAGTCAGTTAGTTAATTAGTTAGTTAGTTAGTTAGTTAGTTAGTTAGTTAGTCAGTTAGTTAATTAGTTAGTTAGTTAGTTAGTTAGTTAGTTAGATAGTTAGTAAGTTAGTTAGTTAGTTAGAGTTAGTTAGTTAGTTAGTTAGTTAGTTAGTTAGTTAGTTAGTTAGTTAGTTAGTTAGTTAGTTAGTTAGTTAGTTAGTTAGTTAGTCAGTTAGTTAGTCATCAGTCCGGCCCCCTCAACCCCTTCCCGCAGTGGGTGTCGGCGCCCTACACTGCCTCGGTGTCCGAGAGCGCCCCGCTGGGCGAGCTGGTGATAACGGTGAGCGCCACGGACCGGGACAGCACCTTCGGTGTGCTGACCTACTCGATTGCTTCTGGCGACACCCTCGGCCTGTTTCGAATCAACAGCGCGACGGGACGAATCGAGACGGCCAAGAGCAGCGGCCTGGATCGCGAATCTGTCGGCCTGTGGAACCTGACTCTGGTTGTCAACGACAACGGCAGCCCGCCCCTGTCGGCAACCACCTCTCTGACGGTGACGGTGACCGACGTGAACGAGTTCGCCCCTGCCTGGGTGAACAGCTCCTACAACTTCCGCATCATCGAGAACTCGCCTGTCAGCACGCTGGTCGGCAACGTCAGAGCGACAGACAACGACGCTGGCCCGGTGAACAACGTCATTTACTACGCTATCGACGCCTACCTGCTCGGGGATAATTACTTCAGCATCAGCTCCACCACCGGGGACATCAGCGTGAGCACTGCCGCTCTGGATCGGGAGACGCGGGACACCTACCAGCTGCGCGTCGTGGCCTGGGACGGCGCCACCCCGTCCAAGACGGCGACCAACTGCCTGACCGTCACAATCTACATTGACGACGCGAATGATCACGACCCGGTGTACAGCAAGTCCTACTACAACGCCACCGTGAAGGAGGACGTCAGCATTGGCTACAATGTGTTAACCGTGAGCGGCTCGGACCTGGACACTGGCAATAACGCCGTGCTGATCTACCGGATTAACACCACGGACACAGCCGGAGCTTTCGCTAGCTACTTCTTCAACTTGGACAGCTCGACCGGCCTGCTGTCCGTGCAGCGCAGCTTGGACAGGGAGAATTCCAGCTACTTCCAGTGAGTAGGGCGACAGACAGACAGACAGACAGACAGACAGACAGACAGACAGACAGACAGACAGACAGACAGACAGACAGACAGACAGACAGACAGACAGACAGACAGACAGACAGACAGACAGACAGACAGACAGACAGACAGACAGACAGACAGACAGACACTAAGATAGACAGACAGACAGACAGACAGACAGACAGTCACACAGATAGACAGACAGACAGACAGACAGACAGTCACACAGATAGACAGTCACACAGACAGACAGACAGACAGACAGACAGACAGACAGACAGACAGACAGACAGACAGACAGACAGACAGACAGACAGACAGACAGACAGGCAGGCAGACAGACAGACACTAAGATAGACAGACAGACACTAAGACATACTAAGTCAGACAGGCAGACGCAAAGAAAGACACTAAGACAGACAATTGGACTCCCCCGAACTCCTCACTCCAGCTTCCCGATCCTCATCTACGACAACGGCACCGCGCCACAGCGCAGCGGCTCAGCTAGCGTGTACATAATCGTCGAGGACGTCAACGACAATGCGCCATCTCTGGCCTCGTTCTACAATGCCGAGGTGCCGGAGGTGGACGACGGCAACATGAAGATCGCCACCATCACGGCCACCGACCCCGACACCGGCAGCGGCGGCAGCGTCTCCTACTACTGGAACAGCAACACCCCCTACTTCAACATCGACGCCACCACAGGCATCATCACCCGGAACACGCTAAACAGCGTCGAGGAATACAAAATCTACACCCAGGATGTAGTCGCCAGGGACAGCGGCAGTCCCCAGCTGACTTCGTCCGCTTCCAAAGTTCGAATCGACACATTCCCGGCCGATGAGTACATCGTGCTCATTCACTTCTCAATGAGCGAAGCGGACTACCTGTCACGCCTGAGCACTATCAAGACCAACCTGGCCAAGACTCTGGTTGGCAAGTACCCCAACAACCGGGTCGGACACTGGAAATATCACTCCCACAACGGGAACATTGTGGGCTACTTCTACGCTCTGGCCAACACGGACACGGACAGCATCTCCTACATCACCGTGGACAAGAAGTTCGTGCCCTACTCTGACCTGCTCGCCTTCTGGCGATTCGACTCCAGCGGCACACCGACCGACATTCTGAAGGGCTCCGACTTCACCAACACCCAGATTGTCAAGGTCGAGCCGTACCCGCAGACCGCGTCCACGCCCTGGTACGAGGAATGGTGGGGCATCCTGCTGCTGGTGCTGGCCGGGCTGGCAGCCGCCGCCCTGCTGGCCGCCGCCATCTACGGCCTGGTGTTCTGCGCCAAGGCCGGCTGCGGAGCCCAGACGCCCTCGGCCCCGGCCAGCCAGCCGGCCAAGCCGCCGCCACCGATCAAGGAGCGCCAGATCCTGGAGCTCAACCAGGACAAGCACCCGCGCCACCACCCCAAGCCGAAGGGCCGCTATCTGATCAAGGAGAACCAGGGTCAGAACAAGGGTGTGCAGGAGACCAGCAACAACCGGACCACGACTCCCAAAGCTGAGTTTGACAAGCCGCAGCAGCAGCAGAACTCAACCTATGATAATGGCAGAGCGTCTCCGGTGGGCAGCCTTGGCGGTGACGGGGCGCTTGACTTTTGATTGATTGATGGGATTCGATTATTTTATTTATTGTTTGATCGATTGATTCATCTATTGGTGTTTAGATTTGCAGGGTTGACTGACTGATTGATTGATTGATTGATTGATTTTTTATGATTGGCTGATTGGTTAATTGATTGGCTGATTGATTGATTGGCTGATTAATTAATTCATTTATTGTCTAATTTATTTATTAGCTGATTGATTGATTGATTGATAGACTGGCTGACTGGCTGATTGATCGATCAATCAATACAATGGCAAATCGATCAAATCCGAACTACACTCGCTCAGTCTCATACTTCCGTATTGTATAAATCAATGTAGAAACCTGAAGTTGAAAGCTTATTCTCCGTGGTCATTTGTACTCGTATACCTCGAAAAAAATATTTTCTATTTTTGATATCAATCGTGTGATCCAATTGACTGTATGCATTCCTGCATCTGTTTATACATGAATTTTTTGTCAACATTTTAAAAATCAAGAATCGAACTAAAGACAAATATATATGGTTATTTTTTTATGCAGAAGCATCATTCCGCAGAGCTCGAATTTAATATCTCTTATTTATTGAGGTCATTTATTTAAAAAATATATAATTCGTGCCGCGGCCCTCACCATGGAGTCACTAACTGACTGAGTGCTATTGACAATGTAGCAGAGCAGATATGCTTATAGCCTACTAGTAGTAGTTCAGGCTTGGGAAATGTTGTAGCCGGGGATGGACAGGGAGTTTAGGAGTTTCTCCGCAAGTATAGAGCAGTTGGGCTCTGGGAAGGGTCACATGACTGCACAGAGGTTTGAGCCAATGCGTGTTCAGGCAAGACCACTGTACATTCGACTACATTTTACGGCTCATAGACGATGTTCTGAAAATGCTCCAGCTCAAGAATTACACCATTTCCAGCTTCTTTGACGTCAAGGGTGCCTTCGACGGTGTCTGGCATGACTACGAGTACTTCAGGCATAGATTCCTAGAATGTGATATTCCTCGCATAGTCAGGATTGTCTCTATTCCTTGACGACAGGGAATTCTTGATTTCTATGGTCTATGGCATCGTGTGTTGGTCTAAACACACCATAGATCATAGATGCCATGAGACCGCACATAAACTTTTGCCTGTATGACCAATTATTCTAATATTATGATATTACGAGTACAACTTTTCTCGTTCAATTTCAACAAAACAACAGTTCTTTTTAGACAAGACGATATTCTATTTAGACACTATGGTTTGGAGCACAGCTCCAAGCATTCAAATTAGACAAACTGAAGTTCTTTTTAGCCAGTGAATATTCCATGAAAAGGATCGCTCGCAATATCAGATCTCTTTTGTATAGGTCATACATTGAGAGCGGTATGACCTATGGCGCGCCTTGTTCTAATCAACGAGGCCCATGGTGTCACCAATGATGAGCCTAATTACAATTGCAACCTAGAAACTAATACTTTAAATACACATTGCATGCTTGCTTGTTTGGATCTTTTTTTAACACCTTTCAAATTAATAATTCTCTTTGGATTTCAGCAGTCTGTTTTTATCTCTTTTGCTAGGATTAGGGAATATCAGGAAACCTGGTGGTAGCGAACTACCAAACCAAAACATGTAATCCACTAAGAGTAAAACTAAACTCAAACCAGACAGCGGGAGCCAACGATTCCGGCAAGAACCTTCGCGAACTTTTTCTCCAGCCAATCACAGTTGAAGCTGCAGAAAGGCCAGCAGACAGAGGAAGATGCTGCAAGACTGATGAGGCTACCGACTGTATTGAACAAAACATAGAGACTATTTCTTGCGAACCTACCGGTGTTTTGTAATGAAATTTCCAACTTGCCACTCGCAAGCTTATTCTAGTCAATGGAGTCAAGGCAATCCCGGAACGCTTTAGTGCTGAGTCCCACAGGGTGAGTACCTGTATTGGGCATCGCAATAATACTTCAGTGTAAGACCCTCACTTACCATGCAGTCAGCATTTTAAATTCGAAAGCTTACAACTATAGAGGCAGAGACAACTGCAGTAGAAGGACGCTACTCTCTATTTCTTCTTCTAGAGAGCATACGGGTAAATCATATACACATACTTATATCAGACAGTTGACGGCACCCTAGTGCAACGCCTTCGCCAGCATGGTCCACAACATGCCACAGCCAGCGCTGACGGCAACTCTGCTCATTCCACTGACTGCTGAGCACATACAAGCGCGCCAATACTGTACTCAGGCACGCACTCATGCCCACGCTCACACAGGGTGTACAGCGGCACTGACTTTCTGATCCTCAGACATGTACACTCTCAGGCATGTACACTCTCAGGCATGTACAGTCTCAGGCATGTACACTCTCAGGCATGTCAGGCATGTCTCAGGCATGTACACTCTCAGGCATGTACACTCTCAGGCATGTACACTCTCAGGCATGTACACTCTCAGGCATGTACACTCTCAGGCATGTACACTCTCAGGCATGTACACTCTCAGGCATGTACACTCTCAGGCATGTACACTCTCAGGCATGTACACTCTCAGGCATGTACACTCTCAGGCATGTACACTCTCAGGCATGTACACTCTCAGGCATGTACACTCTCAGGCATGTACACTCTCAGGCATGTACACTCTCAGGCATGTACACTCTCAGGCATGTACACTCTCAGGCATGTACACTCTCAGGCATGTACACTCTCTGCAGGCATGTACACTCTCAGGCATGTACACTCTCAGGCATGTACACTCTCAGGCATGTACACTCTCAGGCATGTACACTCTCAGGCATGTACACTCTCAGGCATGTACACTCTCTGCAGGCATGTACACTCTCAGGCATGTACACTTCACACGCACAGAATCGAACTGAGGGTTGCATGCGCGGGAGTCAGGTGCTAGCCGATGAGATGCTCTTGCCCCCTAAATATCATGCCTCATCTTAAAAAATGAATAACTTTCTAGGAGAAATTATTGAACAATTTAAGCACTGGCCTGAATTTGAATGTCAGTCGCATTTCTACAACAAAGGGCAATTTTTAATCCAGCAGTCACTCTGGGGCCAGGATCCAAGATATTGCTGAGGTATTGTAGTGGATACCAATGCAAGTCAAAACACATCCTGCAGACACCGAATGCATGCCAACAGAGCGGCCAGGGCAGGCGCAGAAGCAGCAGTGGCTGTTGGAGCCACAGAAAAAGTTTAGCAGGAACGAACATGGGTCTGCACAGGGCCCGGTCTTCATCGCTCAAGCTGTCAGACTGTCAGACCCCATTCCCCGCCGGTACATCCCGGAGCCAGGGAGACTTCAGAGCGAGCATCTGGGACAGCGCCAACCTTTTCTTACCCAGCCAGATCACGTTTTAACGCCTCATTCTAACAAATATGAACTGGTTTTCAATTTTTGTTACATTTTTAAAGCACAAGTCTTTAAATAGTTGCTATGCAATAAAACATCCGGCCTTCGAGTCCTCTGAAAATTGAAACTTCACAAATAGCAATCCGCCCGCTCAAGGTTTTGTCTCTTCTCAGATCTCTTCCTCTTCCCTCTTTATCTTCTCTCATCTCTTCTCTACTCACTCTCCTCTTTCTCCTCTTCATTCTTCTCTCTCCTCTCCTCTCCTCCTCTCTCATCTTCTCTCTTCTATCTCCCCTCCGCTCTCCTCTCTGCACTCTTCTCTCTCCTCTCTCCCATCTTCTCTCATCTATCTACCCTCCACTCTCCTCTCATCTTTTCTCCTCTCCTCTCTTCTTTCCTCTCCCTTCTCTCACCTCTTCTCTCTTCTCTGATCCCATCTCTTGCCTCTCTCTTATCTCTAATCTTCTACTCTCTCGCATTTCCTTTCTTATCTGGCCCTCAGAAATGAGCTGAATTCTTCATCTGGCCCTTGAGGTAAAAAAAACTGCCGACCATTGGTTTAGGAAGAGGTTGGCGCCTCCAGGGGATCCCAGGCTTTCGTCAACGGTCTCCTTGGCTTGCAACACTCCGGCTTCTGTTATCATGCAGCCTGCATCAGCTGCTGCCAGTTTGTTTCTGTCAGACAGACACGCAGACAGACAGACAGACAGACAGACCAGGAGGACACGCCTCTGAACCAGAAGAAGCAGATCTGAACAGAAGTTGAATAGTGGCCAAAAATTGAAAGTGGAGAAGAAACCAGAAACCCATCTGCTGGTCATGCGCCGTGTCAATGGAAACCACCCTGAAGACGATTTTCAGGCAGGCGTCTGGAAAGAGAGGGGAACCACTGGGTGTGCAGTGTTTTTTGACTGGCTTTTAATAATAAATGCAGTCAAGCGTTGCGTCTTTGCATAACAGTTACTGACTTTTCAACGGCGCCTGCTTCTAGATAAGGTAGTTTATGGTGCGCCTGTACTAGCCAATTTAGTACAGGCTTAAACAGTTCCGTTCTCTGCCCCAATGCAGGCTGATGGACAGATCGCTAGAGGTTGCACCTGGTACAGCGGGACACTGCAGGTGAGTTAGGACGACTTTCTAAGAATCTAAGAGATTATAGACTATTTCTAAGAATCTAGAGATTCAACTAATTCTAGAAATCTAGAGATTAGGCTATTTCTAGAAATCTAGAGATTAGGCTATTTCTATAAATCTAGAGATTATGCTATTTCTAAGAATCTAGAGATTAGGCTATTTCTAGAAATCTAGAGATTAGGCTATCTAGAGATTCTAGAAATCTAGAGATTAGGCTATTTCTAGAAATCTAGAGACTTCTAGAAATCTAGAGATTAGGCTAGTTCTAGAAATCTAGAGATTAGGCTATTTCTAGAAATCTAGAGAGCTATAGAAATCTAGAGATTAGGCTAGAAATCTAGAGATTAGGCTAGAAATCTAGAGATTCGGCTATTTTTAGAAATCTAGAGATTCGGCTATTTTTAGAAATCTAGAGATTAGCTATTTTAGAAATCTAGAGATTCGGCTATTTTTAGAAATCTAGAGATTCGGCTATTTTAGAAATCTAGAGATTCGGCTATTTTAGAAATCTAGAGATTCGGCTATTTTTAGAAATCTAGAGATTCGGCTATTTTAGAAATCTAGAGATTCGGCTATTTCTAGAAATCTAGAGATTCGGCTATTTTTAGAAATCTAGAGATTCGGCTATTTTTAGAAATCTAGAGATTCGGCTATTTTTAGAAATCTAGAGATTCGGCTATTTTTAGAAATCTAGAGATTCGGCTATTTTAGAAATCTAGAGATTCGGCTATTTTTAGAAATCTAGAGATTCGGCTATTTTTAGAAATCTAGAGATTCGGCTATTTTAGAAATCTAGAGATTCGGCTATTTCTAGAAATCTAGAGATTAGGCTAGTTCTAGAAATCTAGAGATTCGGCTAGTTCTAGAAATCTAGAGATTAGGCTATTTCTAGAAATCTAGAGATTAGGCTATTTCTAGAAATCTAGAGATTAGGCTATTTCTAGAAATCTAGAGATTAGGCTATTTCTAGAAATCTAGAGATTAGGCTAGTTCTAGAAATCTAGAGATTCGGCTATTTCTAGAAATCTAGAGATTAGGCTATTTCTAGAAATCTAGAGATTAGGCTATTTCTAGAAATCTAGAGATTAGGCTATTTCTAGAAATCTAGAGATTAGGCTAGTTCTAGAAATCTAGAGATTCGGCTATTTCTAGAAATCTAGAGATTCGGCTATTTTAGAAATCTAGAGATTAGGCTATTTCTAGAAATCTAGAGATTCGGCTATTTTTAGAAATCTAGAGATTCGGCTATTTCTAGAAATCTAGAGATTCGGCTATTTCTAGAAATCTAGAGATCTAGAGATTGGTCTTTTCTACGAAGCTAAGAATCTGGAGATTTGGTTATTTCTAAGAATCTAGAGATTATGTATTGTGTTTCTAAAAATCGAGATTATGTTGATTCTAAGAATCTAGAACTTAAAAATTGTCAATCAAGACGCAGGCAATAGCTAAAAAATCATATTTCAGACGCTGCAAGGGCGACTTGCAGCAGCGTGCGCCATTCAGGATCGCCATGAGCTGCAGGACCGTCTTCTTCAACTGGTGAGTCAGAACTGGGAGATGGGCTGTGCCTCACTATAGGCTGAATGAATACATTGGAGAATGAACAGATAGACAGGTGTATGAATGTAAGAACAAGCAGATAGACAGGTGTATGAATGTAAGAACAAGCAGATAGACAGGTGTATGAATGTAAAAACAAGCAGATAGACTGGTGTATGAATGTAAAAACAAGCAGATAGACAGGTGTATGAATGTAAAAACAAGCAGATAGACTGGTGTATGAATGTAAGAACAAGCAGATAGACTGTTGTATGAATGAGAGAATGAACAGATAGACTGGTGTATGAATGAGCAGATAGACAGGTTTATGGCTGGGAGAATGAGCAATAGAAAGGTTTATGACTGGCAGAATGAGCAGATAGACAAGTGTATGACTGGCAGAATGAGCAGATAGACAGGTGTATGACTGGCAGAATGAGCAGATAGACAGGTGTATGACTGGGAGAATGAGCAGATAGACAGGTGTATGACTGGGAGAATGAGCAGATAGACAGGTGTATGACTGGCAGAATGAGCAGATAGACAGGTGTATGACTGGCAGAATGAGCAGATAGAAAGGTTTATGACTGGCAGAATGAGCAAATAGATAAGTTTATGGCTGGGAGAATGAGCCGACGGGCACTTATGTACATTCTTCTCACCTGAGGCAATGACACAATGTTGGCCATTTTTCATGCCCCTCAAATCTTCCAGCTCAGCGCACGGATCGGCTGCTTGAAAATGTCTCTACTAACAGCAATGCCCTGCTAAACGATTACGGAGAGGACGAGTCGGACACCAACTCATACACGAGCATCGCGGCCATTGTTCAACTGCAGCGCGGCACTGGGAGTCTGGAATCAGCTTCATCGGAGGCTGCGATACCTCACTGGTTTGCAATGTTCTTACAATCAGTATTGAGTGAAGTTTCATTGCAAAAAATAAACAATGTAGTATTGACAATTAAAAGATAATATATATGCTATTATAACCCCCCTGTCAGGGCTGCGTTCTCATTCAGAAGATCATGCCAGGCGGTCTGGCCGACAGAGACGATCGACTGCGATCTGGTGACGTCATTCTACAGGTTTGAAAAACAATTACTAGTCACCTGCACTTTTGAGAATCTTATGTAACTTTATTATGTTGTATGCGCTGCACAATTCCCAGCACATACGCTATTTAAGCTACTTTCAACATAGTAGTACAATCACTTTTTCCCTCACTCACAATTTATTCCTTTGTAATTTGGCGCGCTTATCTGTCTCCCCGCCCATTTTTATTGCCCGCATCTTCGCGCCGCTTGCATATATGTACATTGCCTGCCTAACCAACGTACACTACTCCTGAACTGATAGCAACACTTGTCACGTGACTGCCAGTTCGATACAAACCAAACGCATCTGCCTTTTCAATTCACCTTTCTTACAAAAGATAGTTATAGTTTTCTTTACTTGCTACTGAATATAGAAGTAGGTGATAACCAGTTAATTTTGCACTTTAACTAACAAAAGGTGAACGATAACGACCTGACCCGGGCCACTCATGGCGAGGCTAGACAGGCGCTGAGCTCTGGCGCAGCCGCCTCCCAGTGCGACATTGCGATCTTGCGCCACGTCTGCGCCGCGTCAAACGTCAGCAACAACGGTAGCTACTCGATCGAACTTCTAGCAGCCCAGCGAAACCGCGCTCTGGCATCGGCAGCCAATGGGAGGCGGCGGCGGCCGCTGTTATTGAGAATTCGAATTGCTCCCAGTCAGGGATCAAGCAGACTCGGGATCCGACTGGTGTGCAGGAGGTGCGTTTCCCCGTTTACCTCACTATCGGCTGCCTGTTTCCCCGTTTACCTCACTATCGGCTGCCTGTTTCCCCGTTTACCTCACTATCGGCTGCCTGTTTCCTGTCTACCTCACTATCGGCTGCCTGTTTCCTGTCTACCTCACTATCGGCTGGCTGTTTCCCTGTCTACCTCACTATCGGCTGCCTGTTTCCTGTCTACCTCACTATCGGCTGGCTGTTTCCCTGTCTACCTCACTATCGGCTGGCTGTTTCCCTGTCTACCTCACTATCGGCTGCCTGTTTCCCTGTCTACCTCACTATCGGCTGCCTGTTTCCTGTCTACCTCACTATCGGCTGCCTGTTTCCCTGTCTAACTCACTATCGGCTGGCTGCATGTTTCCTATCTACCTCACTATCGGCTGCCTGTTTTCCTATCTACCTCACTATCGGCTGCCTGTTTTTCTATCTACCTCACTATCCAACGCACATCCCACCCCAGGCGGTCCCCACTCGGCCTGTTCGTCCACAGCTTGACGCCCGGCAGTCCGGCGCATCGAGACGGCCGACTTCGGCAAGGCGACCGCGTCCTGGAGCTCAATGGCCTGGACACCGGCGCCTGCCCGGACAGATGGGAGGCCGACACGATTGGCCAGGTTGGATAGTATATCCATCCCACACTCCTTCACTCTATCCCACACTCCCTCACTCTGTCCGATACTCCCTCACTCTATCCCACACTCCCTCACTCTATCCCACACTCCCTCACTCTGTCCGACACTCCCTCACTTTATCACACACTCCCTCGCTCTATCCCACACTCCCTCACTCTATCCCACACTCCCTCACTCTATCCCACACTCCCTCACTCTATCCCACACTCCCTCACTCTATCCCACACTCCCTCACTCTATCCCACACTCCCTCACTTTATCCCACACTCCCTCACTCTGTCCGACACTCCCTCACTCTATTCTACACTCCCTCACTCTATCCCACACTCCCTCACTCTGTCCGATACTCCCTCACTCTATCCCACACTCCCTCACTCTGTCCGGCACTCCCTCACTCTATCCCACACTCCCTTACTCTATCCCACACTCCCTCACTCTATCCCACACTCCCTCACTCTATCCCACACTCCCTCACTCTATCCCACACTCCCTCTATCCCACACTCCCTCACTCTATCCCACACTCCCTCTATCCCACACTCCCTCACTCTATCCCACACTCCCTCACTCTATCCCACGCTCCCTCACTCTATCCCACACTCCCTCACTCTATCCCACACTCCCTCACTCTATCCCACACTCCCTCACTCTATCCCACACTCCCTCACTCTATCCCACACTCCCTCACTCTATCCTACACTCCCTCACTCTATCCCACAGCTAACAGGCGCACCCATAAGCCTGCTGATTTTACGAACTGAAAGTTCCACAGTGGAACCAGTGGAAGCAGCTACAGCAGGAGGGAAATCTCAGCCCGATCCCGTGACGACGCTGCAAGAGAATTCATTTGTTTGAGTAGCTGAGGAAGTGAGACAGTCTTAGCAGGATGCGCTGTTTCTCGCGGTGTTAAAAAACAAACATCATCAAGATAAACAAACACATTTGAAAGTACATACAAGAATTTTGACTGTATTTGTACGAGTATATACATTGGCAGTGAGAACAAGTACACGCTATGAAACGATTTTTGGTGTGCATTACAGGTACGAGTACACTGCCAGATTTAAGGGTGATGTTAAATATATTGAACCTTAAAGTATATTAGATCAGCCATAATTTTTGTTAATCTATTAATTTGGAAGTTTTTGTTCAATCTCAGTTCCACTAGTCTTTGTTGAATTTCAATCCAACTAGTCCTTGTCCAATCTCAACCCTAAACCCGATTAGTCTTTGTCCAATCTGAATCCCACTAGTTCCTTATCCAATTTTTATCCAATCTCAACCTTACTAGTCTTTATCCAATCTCAACCTCACTAGTCTTTGTCCAATTTTAATCCCACTAGTCTTTGTCCAATCTGAATCACACTTGTCTTTCTTCAATCTCAACATTAGTAGTATTTGTCCAATCTAAGCCATAAGTGTCTCCAATCACAATCCCACTAGTCTTTGTCCAATACGCATCAGAGCCGGTAGCTGGGCATATTCGGCCCCATATAATTGACGCATTTGTGCGGATCGGTGGGGAAAAACTCCTGCGCCAGCGACATCAGCCGCTTGATGCTCTGAATGTACTTGCGCTGCGTCTCGTCGTTGAGCACGTGGGCAACATTTTTAGCGTGAATGCCGGCCTGAGCTGGGCGAGAATGAATTCCGTGGTTGGTGACGCCCAGAGGCCAGGGCGCGTTCCCGATGGCCAGCTCCATGTAGGCGGCGTTGGCCTCGATGTAATTCTTTGTCAGGAGATTCTGCACGATGCGGGCCAAGCTGTCAGCAATATCGTAGGTCATCTTGTGGTCCTTGAGCGCTTTGAATAGCGGCTGGATGTACTCCACCGTTTGGGTGTACTTGGCGCTCTCTAGTCGGCCCCTGGATATGGACAGTTTTTATAGTAGCAAACAATGAAAGATACCATGCAACTGATCTCTTTTACTGAACCGGAATCTCCGATTCTGGAACCGGAATCTCCGTGTCTGAAACCGGAATATTCAATTCTGGAACTGGAAACTCCAATTCTGAAACCGGAATATTCAATTCTGGAACTGGAAACTCCAATTCTGAAACCGGAATATTCAATTCTGGAACTGGAAACTCCAATTCTGAAACCGGAATATTCAATTCTGGAACTGGAAACTCCAATTCTGAAACTGGAAACTCCAATTCTGGAACTGGAATCTCCAATTCTGGAACTGGAAACTCCAATTCTGAAACCGGAATATTCAATTCTGGAACTGGAAACTCCAATTCTGAAACTGGAAACTCCAATTCTGGAACTGGAATCTCCAATTCTGGAACTGGAAACTCCAATTCTGGAACTGGAAACTCCAATTCTGAAACCAGAATCTCCGATTCTGGAACTGGAAACTCCAATTCTGAAACCAGAATCTCCAATTCCGGAACTGGAATCTCCGATTCTGAAACCGGAATATTCAATTCTGGAACTGGAAACTCCAATTCTGAAACTGGAAACTCCAATTCTGAAACTGGAAACTCCAATTCTGAAACTGGAATATCCAATTCTGAAACCGGAATATTCAATTCTGGAACTGGAAACTCCAATTCTGAAACTGGAAACTCCAATTCTGAAACTGGAAACTCCAATTCTGAAACTGGAATATCCAATTCTGAAACCGGAATATTCAATTCTGGAACTGGAAACTCCAATTCTGGAACTGAAATCTCCTGTAACTGTTTCCATAGCAACTAGAGACTCAAATTCTACAACTGAAAAGCACTTCTAGTCGGCAACTGTACCTGTTGCTCTGCTTCTCCTCAGCCGACCGGGAGTTCAGCCTGCTGCCCCAGGTGCACAGGATGTGCTTGAAACAGCGCAGCACTCCGTCCATCTGTTCGAACTCGTGCAGTTTTGGGTCGGCCAGTTTAGCGGCTAATTCGCGTTTCTCCTCGTCGTCTAGAATGGCGTCCTTGGTTTGAACGTCCAGACTGCCGTGCTCCTTGTCCATCAGCTCGCGGATGTAGTTGGCATCGGCCTGTACAGTTAAGATTTGTATTGGTGGAGATAAAGTGCAAGCTAAACATTATTTAGAAGCAATGGCTGTCTGTGACCAAACAGGCTGTCTGTGACTGTTACATAATTCTAGGTCGAATCCTTCTAGGATAAATATTTAGTATCTTAGTGTCTGTTTTTGTATGTCAAATTGTATTAGCGGTTTTTCCATCGTTTATAATGACGTCTTTCAGGCCGACCGATGGCATTTTTACATCTCTATGGGTTTCGCAACTTGGCCAGAGCGCGACTAAAATTCACGCGGACTTGGTCAACGTAATTGGGGACCTATCGAGACCCTTCATATTGGCAATATGTCTGTCTGTCTGTCTGTCTGTCTGTCTGTCTGTCTGTCTGTGTGACTGTCTGTCTGTCTGTCTGTCTGTCTGTCTGTCTGTCTGTCTGTCTGTCTGTCTGTCTGTCTGTCTGTCTGTCTGTGTGACTGTCTATCTGTGTGACTGTCTGTCTGTCTGTCTGTCTGTCTGTCTGTCTGTCTGTCTGTCTGTCTGTCTGTCTGTCTGTCTGTCTGTCTGTCTGTCTGTGTGACGGTCTGTCTGTCTGTCTGTCTGTCTGTCTGTGTGACTGTCTATCTGTGTGTCTGTCTGTCTGTCTGTCTGTCTGTCTGTCTGTCTGTCTGTCTGTCTGTCTGTCTGTCTGTCTGTCTGTCTGTCTGTCTGTGTGACTGTCTATCTGTGTGACTGTCTGTCTGTCTGTCTGTCTGTCTGTCTGTCTGTCTGTCTGTCTGTCTGTCTGTCTGTCTGTCTGTCTGTCTGTCTGTCTGTCTGTGTGACTGTCTATCTGTGTGACTGTCTGTCTGTCTGTCTGTCTGTCTGTCTGTCTGTCTGTCTGTCTGTCTGTCTGTCTGTCTGTCTTAGTGTCTGTCTGTCTGTCTGTCTGTCTGTCTGTCTGTCTGTCTGTCTGTGTGACTGTCTATCTGTGTGACTGTCTGTCTGTCTGTCTGTCTGTCTGTCTGTCTGTCTGTCTGTGTGACTGTCTATCTGTGTGTCTGTCTGTCTGTCTGTCTGTCTGTCTGTCTGTCTGTCTGTCTGTCTGTCTGTCTGTCTGTCTGTCTGTCTGTCTGTCTGTCTGTCTGTCTGTGTGACTGTCTATCTGTGTGACTGTCTGTCTGTCTGTCTGTCTGTCTGTCTGTCTGTCTGTCTGTCTGTCTGTCTGTCTGTCTGTCTGTCTGTCTGTCTGTCTGTCTGTCTGTCTGTCTGTCTGTCTGTCTGTCTGTCTATCTTACTGTCTGTCTGTCTGTCTGTCTATTTTAGTGTCTGTCTGTCTGACTTGGCGTCTGTCCCGACATTTTCCATAGCGGCCTGCAGGTCGTTGCGCAGGCCCTTATCCTCGGTGTCCTCGGACTCCAGCAGCTTCAGCCGGGCCCTGACCAGCTCGTCGGTCTCGCCAAACAATCGAATAGGCTGGTTTCTCTCGCGCAGTCGGCGCCGAACCTCGCGCAGGCTGATCTGGTTGACTGAGCTGCCGCTGCTGTCCGCCTTCTGCTGCTCGCCGGATGTGCCGCCGCCAGCGGCACCATTGACACTGGAAGCGCTGCAGCCGGCAGCAGAGCCGCTGCCGCTGTGCTTGGCGATGTAGGCGGCCTCCTCTTTTTTGGCCAGATCGGCCCGGCGAAAGTACTTCTTGCCGCCCTCCTATGGGTTGGATAGTGAGCGTGCATTAGTGTTGAAGTTGACTATCTGTACTTTACTCATATAACCTGAACAATTAGCTAATCCTTACTTATGGACAATGATCTATTGCAAAGCTATTAAAGCTATTTTCAAATTGATTAAAAATAAGACTAAATTTAGATCAGTATTAGGCAGTAGGAGCTCATATTGCCCAAAAAAGGATTGAACATGTGCCACTAGCGCATTCCGGTGCAACAGCAGCCCTATTCTCTATAGCAGCCCTCAACCAATAGGCCTGCAGCTTTACTTCTTTTCCAGTAAAATGCTCTTATTTAGACCAAATGCCAACCCTATCCTTCCAAGTTTGTGGAAATCAATATCCCAAAATTTATATTTTATTAACTTGATTCTTAATGCTCAATTGTTATGCCTCTAATCTCTTTTCCTTTCCCTTAGAGCACAACTATCCCTAATTCTTTCCCTTCATTTATGGGCCATAACACTTGCACAAGTACTCGACTCTTGACTTGTTCTAAATCTTGCCTTTGGGCTAGGCCCTATATCAAAAGGATCCTAGTCAAATTGTCAACTGGCATTTCGTCAACTGGGGAGCCATTGCTCTCAGGTCACTTCATCAACTGGCCAATCAGTGAATCTCAAAAAGTGGCCACTTCATCAATTGACAATTGCAACACTTTAAAATGGTGGTCACTTTGTCAACTGTGCATTTGTCAACTGTACATATACATATATTATGCAATGCAGTATTGTGTACACTTGTACATATGATATGTTCATGGCTGTATCTATGCCAAGAATTGTTCTATTAAATCAACTCTTACTCTCACATCATGAATGAACCACTGCAGTGAAACAGCTATTAATTAATTTCAAATTGCACTAATACATACATACATTTGAATTTATACTTGAATTACAATAAATTACAGCAAAGGAAATGGTATTTTTTAAAGAAATTAAAGGAAATAAAAAAATAGCTAAACAATTTGTTAGTAAATATTAACATTAAAATTTACATATGAAGACTTTTGAAATAATGCTTAGTGCATTTGCAATTGAGTAAATGTAATTCTAAATTTGTTTCATTTTGACAACTGGTAAGTGGTAAGCCATTGATCTTGGTCATTTTGTCAACTGACCAATCAGTAAAACTTCTAAACCTGGTCACTTCGTCAATAGCAAATACCACTACCCTTGCTAAATAGTCACTTTGTCCCGTATTATAGATATGGTACATGTACGCTGGAAAGTATTTGGCTATTTAATACAATGTGTGCCAATAAATTATACAAATCAAGTATTCTAGTAAATTGTATGCCACTAAATATTGCGTGATTAAAAAGCACACAACTAATGCAACAAGCAGTAAGTGCAGTATCTCTATTTTCACCTATAGTATAGATTTTTACACTAGACTTAGAGACACAGTGGCTGTGTCTATAATGCAGAAACTTATAGACAGTGGCCATGTCTTTAATAGTGACTAGGGATATGTCTATAAGTATAGACCTAGTCACTATTAGAGATGTAGCTGCCATGTCAATGAAACTTGTTAATATTGAATGGATTCACATTTAGAGACATGGTGGGTATCCCTGTTTATAATATTGGAGCTTATAGGCATAGCTGCCATGTATATAATCATTTATATAAAATGTGTGTGTTCTGTAGGGATCTCTCATAAGTAAATTGTGGCTTTGTGGATATGTTAATTGCCTTGTGATTGCGTAAAAAGTTTAAAATTCCAAGTTGTTGCAGTTTTTTTATTTTAAATTAAAAAAAATTTAAATAAATTTTTAAGAGAAACACTAAATCTTAAAGTGCAGCTGCAATTATATATGTAGCTACTGAAAAAGAAATAATTTTTTTGATATATACTAGCTACGCTTTGTTATGAGTTAACATTATATAGCCTTACAAAGCCAAGGGTATAGGGGTGGCAAGCCTCCCCACTAGCCTTACTAAAGCCAGGAGTATAGGGGTGGCTAGTCCCCCCACTAGCCTTCTTTATTGTCTTCAACATGGGACAATGGGTATTGTGTTAAATATTGTTTATGTATTTATCCTAAATATTAATAACTAAGAAACTTATTGGACTATATTTAGTTTATTTGTTGCCTTGTTAAGTAGGGAATGTCACTACAAATGTCACTGGCTTTAGTAAAGCTAGTGGAGGGCTTGCTGCTTCCATACCCCTGGCTTTAGTAAGGCTAATGTTTAACTTATGACAAAGTATAGCCAATGTATATCAAAAAAGTTATTTATTTTTCAGTACTTACATATATAATTGCAGCCACACTTTAAGATTAAGTGTTACTCTTAGTCCATATTGCGAAATGTATAGTATATGCCAGAATAAATGCTTTTAACTGGTGTATATCTGGCGTACAAATGCAAAGAGGAAAGACAACTTTCTGGCACAATCATTGGCGTACAATTCTAAACTACATTTGTTGAAGCTTATGGCACAGTATACAAAAGCATTGAAATATGTGTCATAATTGCATAAATTACGCTAAACAATTGTATGCAGTAATAAGGTTAATTTTAAATTTATTGACAATAAATTATTTTTAAAAATAATATAATTAGCTTTTCCATAGTTACTAATAAAAAGTATACTTTTTTGTTTTACTAATTATTTCCATTTTTAAATGATGTACATTTTGTTTTTCTGCAGCACAATTATTATTTGCCATTTAATGCTTGTTTGATTGGTTATGTGCTTGTTAATCACACAATTTTTAGTGGCATACAATTTACTAGAACAATTAATTGGTTTAATTTACTAGCATACACTTTACTAGATAGCCAAATACTTTCTGGCATACATGTAACACAATCCGCAATATGGCTCTTAGTAAAAAAATTAATTTAGTAAAAAAAGAATTAAAAAATTTAGTTGTTAAAAAGTGGAAGATCTGATCTTTCATTTATTAACAAACTTTTGTGCATTTTTTACCCTTTAATTTATCAAGAAGTGGTGCTTACTTATTTGGTCTGACTATGTTGTTCCATAGAGTAGAGATAGAGTTAGGCTTACAAAAAGCAACAAAAGGTATTATGTCTATATCAGAGGATCCCTGAGTCCCTAGCAGCACTGTTGTGCATGACTTTGAAACAAAATTTGGCAGCGATGCAAGCTGAGATATTGATTAAAATAGAAATACAAACATTACATTTAAAAAAGAAAATAAATATATCTTACCAGAACTTTAAGCTCCTCGAGCTTTCTTTTGCGTTGTAGTATTTCTTGTTTTAAGAGATCCATAAGAGC
Source organism: Macrostomum lignano (assembly GCA_002269645.1). Lineage (NCBI taxonomy): Eukaryota > Metazoa > Platyhelminthes > Macrostomidae > Macrostomum > Macrostomum lignano. Next base: position 61,012 of record NIVC01002170.1, on the reverse strand, counting down.
GAATTATAGAAATTTGATTTCTTTGTCAATTAGTTTTCTTAGATGCCTCCTTACTAGCTAATAGCTAGTCTGTTAGTTCTATAACTTTTAGTTTTTCACTACTTGTAGTTAGTTATATCGCAATCTGCCGCAAAGTTTGTATAAAATATTTAGTTTCTTGGAAAATTATTCTTTGAAATTTTTCCTTGCTCAGTGAATCAAAACTTTGCTTAATTTTTTTAATGTTCTTCTACTAATAGATTTAATAAATGTAACTTACAATAGGGTTATGTGAAGCTAGTATAGATTCTCCATTTCACAAATTTTTGCGTCGCGATGCGACTTTAGGCCTTGTTGTTAAAACGAAGTGCCGTCGAAACCGGCGCGGGTCAGTTCCGTTCCGAAGAACTCTGCCGCAGTTATATTTTGTATTTGATCGAAAAAATTAAAAATATTTACAGATTTCGATTTGAATATTTATACGAATATTGAAATAAAAATACATATATAAAACTAATTTTTCAATATTTTGCACTATTTTGCACGCATTTGGGGATAAAAAAGAGGGGAGGGAAATCCCGCACAAAGAAGGGATCTAATAAAAACAGGACATCTAAAAAATACGTGCTAGATATTTGAAGGCCTATTGAGAATAAAAGCAAGACATTAAAGTAAAAAATAGAGATTAAAGATGCAATAGCGCATATTTGAATTTAGCAGTAAAGGTGTAAAATAGCGATTAGGAATATTTGTAAAAGCAGTTGGATAAAAACACAGTTTGAGCAGTATAAAAAAACGAGCGCAGGGAGACTTGAGATTACCTAATCAGTCCTAGTGTCTGATCAGATCAGCCGATCTCTGTCTCAGGCAGCAAGTTTAGTTTTATTAATTGCGTTTCAGAGCGTGGTCACTTCCGGTTTGGGAGGCTGGTGGCCAGCCTAACCCTGGGGTGGGAATCCCCTGTTTCTATCCCGACGCCTCATGGCATCCCAGAGGACATTGAGGACGGGGGTTCGGCCCGGAGCCCGAGGGGCTTCCGGCTCAATGTGGAAGCTGTGGAGCTTGGCTGCCCTCATCTAGAGCAGCCAAGCCACCCCCAGCTGCTTGACCCTGTCTGCGAGCATCGGCATACCTGCCAGCTTGTGCAGGTATTCGATGCTGATGTAGGATGGCACACCATAGCAGATACGGAGAGCCAGGTTTTGAATTTTCTGCAATTTGATTTGGTTAGTCGCACAAATTTGGCTCAGGATTGGCGCTCCATAGGTGAGAGCGCTTTCTCCGTATGCCCTGTACAGCATTCTGAGGGTGGTGCTACTCAGCTTAGTCATTTTTGCAATTCTGCACAGCGACATTACAATGGCTCTGCTGGTATCTGCTGGTATCTGCTGGTCTCTGCTGGTCTCTGCTGGTCTCTGCTGGTATCTGCCATGTATCTGCCATATCTACTGCATGGTATCTACCAGTATCTGCTGGTATCTGCCATGACTTTAAGCCTTAATAATAAGACTAAGAATACATTTTGAACAGGCAAAACTGGAACCACTTACCACTATATGAGGGTCTATTATATACGGCCTCGTATAGTTCGTGCAAATTTCAAAAGGGGATGTCAACTTAAGCACCAGAATGGAGCCCGAAGTTCAGCTCCGGACCAAACCGACTGCAATCGATAACTTGTCGGCCCAGACGACTAGAATCGCCGAGACATCCCATCCGGCTCCCTTCCTTGGGGTCCCAGGGGATAAAGGGGATAAAATGGGGATCTCATGCCAACTTAAGGCTCTGGAATGGAGCCCGAAGTTCAGCTGCGGACCAAACCGACTGCAATCGATAACTTGTCGGCCCAGACGACTAGAATCGCCGAGACATCCCATCCGGCTCCCTTCCTTGGGCTGACTGAAACTCCTCTTGCTGGCCGCTAGACTGTTGCTCAGTAGGCTTCCGCTGCTGTGGTAAAGCATTTTCTCTGGCATAAAGTCTGGCAACAAGGCTGCGTGGAAGAGCGGAATCAACAAAGCGAAGGCTGGCACCAGACCTTCGATAGCTATCTTGGTGGTAAGCGTAGCAGCCCAGGAGTTTGAGCACTGCCATTACATGACAATGGCGGCCTGCAGTCCTACTTCCAGCTTTTGCTGATGAGTAGTAGCCATGAAGAAGTTGCAATCCTGGATCTCTAAAACCAAAGCGATTGTCTGCTGCTGTCACACACTCTAAGAATCACGCGGTAGGATTTCGAATTACGAGTATGGCGCGAGAAAACGACAGCTAGAAAAATCAAGACGGATGCCACCGACCGAATAGGTTGCTCCAGTTTTCTAGCGGCGTCTCTTGCCGAAACTTCCAACACTTCAGGTGGCTCGGAAGTTCGGATGTGAGCGACTCAAAGTCTCTCCAGGAGTCACCTTCGTAGCTACCGAGAACCTCCTTGACACGAATGTTTTGAATGTAATCATCGGCTTGATTTAGTTGATACGGACCCACCGAAACCTCTGACAAATTCTCTGTGTGAATTGGGGGAACCCCGAGCTTTTTGGATCCAGCGGGTTGACAGCAATCCATGCCCTTGTGTTAGCAGGGGAACACGCTTCAGATCACAGTTGAAGTGCAGCTGCTCAATTTCGTCCAGTTCGTTGGACAAGAACACTCGGCGCATGAAATTCTGACCGAATTCGAACAACAATAGCCCTGTCCATGACGGTGGAAGCTGTTTAAATGATTCAAAACCTGGATGCGCCCGGTTGTACTTTGCCATCGAGGTCTCGATAACAACGTCTAATCGGCTGGGCTCACTGAAGCCGGCTGACGGCAGCCACTGATACGGTTTGTACCTCTCGTTAACATATTAGTCCTGCTTAATGGCAGCAAAGCAGCACATAGCGGAACATAGTGGCACAGCGGATGTCTCTGCGATTCTAGTCGTCTGGGCCGACAAGTTATCGATTGCAGTCGGTTTGGTCCGCAGCTGAACTTCGGGCTCCATTCCAGAGCCTTAAGTTGACATGAGATCCCCATTTTATCTCCTTTATCCCCTGGGACCCCAAGGAAGGGAGCCGGATGGGATGTCTCGGCGATTCTAGTCGTCTGGGCCGACAAGTTATCGATTGCAGTCGGTTTGGTCCGCAGCTGAACTTCGGGCTCCATTCCAGAGCCTTAAGTTGACATGAGATCCCCATTTTATCCCCTTTATCCCCTGGGACCCCAAGGAAGGGAGCCGGATGGGATGTCTCGGCGATTCTAGTCGTCTGGGCCGACAAGTTATCGATTGCAGTCGGTTTGGTCCGGAGCTGAACTTCGGGCTCCATTCCAGAGCCTTAAGTTGACATGAGATCCCCATTTTATCCCCTTTATCCCCTGGGACCCCAAGGAAGGGAGCCGGATGGGATGTCTCGGCGATTCTAGTCGTCTGGGCCGACAAGTTATCGATTGCAGTCGGTTTGGTCCGCAGCTGAACTTCGGGCTCCATTCCAGAGCCTTAAGTTGACATGAGATCCCCATTTTATCCCCTTTATCCCCTGGGACCCCAAGGAAGGGAGCCGGATGGGATGTCTCGGCGATTCTAGTCGTCTAGGCCGACAAGTTATCGATTGCAGTCGGTTTGGTCCGGAGCTGAACTTCGGGCTCCATTCTGGTGCTTAAGTTGACATGAGATCCCCATTTTATCCCCTTTATCCCCTGGGACCCCAAGGAAGGGAGCCGGATGGGATGTCTCGGCGATTCTAGTCGTCTGGGCCGACAAGTTATCGATTGCAGTCGGTTTGGTCCGCAGCTGAACTTCGGGCTCCATTCCAGAGCCTTAAGTTGACATGAGATCCCCATTTTATCTCCTTTATCCCCTGGGACCCCAAGGAAGGGAGCCGGATGGGATGTCTCGGCGATTCTAGTCGTCTGGGCCGACAAGTTATCGATTGCAGTCGGTTTGGTCCGGAGCTGAACTTCGGGCTCCATTCCAGAGCCTTAAGTTGACATGAGATCCCCATTTTATCCCCTTTATCCCCTGGGACCCCAAGGAAGGGAGCCGGATGGGATGTCTCGGCGATTCTAGTCGTCTAGGCCGACAAGTTATCGATTGCAGTCGGTTTGGTCCGGAGCTGAACTTCGGGCTCCATTCTGGTGCTTAAGTTGACATGAGATCCCCATTTTATCCCCTTTATCCCCTGGGACCCCAAGGAAGGGAGCCGGATGGGATGTCTCGGCGATTCTAGTCGTCTGGGCCGACAAGTTATCGATTGCAGTCGGTTTGGTCCGCAGCTGAACTTCGGGCTCCATTCCAGAGCCTTAAGTTGACATGAGATCCCCATTTTATCCCCTTTATCCCCTGGGACCCCAAGGAAGGGAGCCGGATGGGATGTCTCGGCGATTCTAGTCGTCTGGGCCGACAAGTTATCGATTGCAGTCGGTTTGGTCCGGAGCTGAACTTCGGGCTCCATTCCAGAGCCTTAAGTTGACATGAGATCCCCATTTTATCCCCTTTATCCCCTGGGACCCCAAGGAAGGGAGCCGGATGGGATGTCTCGGCGATTCTAGTCGTCTAGGCCGACAAGTTATCGATTGCAGTCGGTTTGGTCCGGAGCTGAACTTCGGGCTCCATTCTGGTGCTTAAGTTGACATCCCCTTTGCACGCAATACTATCCAATGCGGTCGGTGTCCAAACGCGCTTTCCATCATTCCCACCACCTGACTTGCCCATGCTACCACCAATAATAATATGATGAGCCCATGAAAACCTTATTCTTAAGCACTAAACATAAAATATTAGGCTTCTGCATGTTCAACAACTATAAGTGCACCTGCTGTTTCTTGCCCATATAAATAAGGAATAAAGAAAGAATTTAAATATGGAATTTCTTATCAGCCTTTGGCTTTAATTACATTGTTTAACACGTACTGAAAGTATAGACTATAGACAATTGTGCTATATCATCGCAAGAAACTGTTGAACTGCCTGCTCAGCAATTGTTTTTTATCTCAAAAACATTGAGAGAAACATTTATTGTGATCAGGACTTATTTTATCATATATATATGCAAGCAAACCAAACAGTATAAGGTATAGAGAGATTTATGGACGGTTGGATGCATATCCCCCAATTATTTATGACATAGCAATTTTGACGCACGCGTACAAATTTCGCGTGTGCAACTTAGAAAAGATCGATCGAGCCATCATCTTTCTTTTTACTTCTACGTATAAAATTACTCAAGTGCTTAAAATTACAGCTGTATAATATTAGCTCGATCGCGTAATTCCACAGTAGAAAGCAAGCCTATATTTCTTTGAAAATATGACTCATTCCCACTCCATATAGCTATATCACGTCATATCGGGGACTCGCACAACATTTGTACACTGCCCCCCCCCCCCTGTGCAGGCTCCAATAATAAGGCCAGAATTCCGACTTGCCTTTGGGGCAAGGTGAGTCAAGGGAGATTACGTAACCGCAGCCAATGCTATTCCACAAGAAGAAAAGAAAAGGGAGGCTAGGAAGACAGGAGAGAGGGAGAGAGAGAGAGAGAGACAGAACAGAACAAACTGAATTAACAAGGGTGAAGCGAGGGCAAAAGAAGACTGGAAGACACGCGCGATAGCCATTTCAAAAAGAATAAAACCTGCAACTTTTACTATCGGTTAATCAATAGTCAAATAAATCTGTAATGACCTGCTTCGTATTTCGCGGCCACAGCCTTCAACCGGTGACAGCAGGCCGGCTAAGTCTAACCACCACCACCACCAGCAACAGACCGGCCGGTACTTCTGCCGAAATCGCATGCAGCGACCGGTGCGAACAGTGCGCGAAGCGGCTGCTGTCGCTGCAGAGCTGGCTGGTGCTGGCCGCCACTGGCCGGGCTGCTGGTGGCACTGCAGGCGGCAGGCCTCAGCACTACCGGTGCAGACTGTGCGGCCTGGGCCTTCACCGGGCCTGCCTGCTGGAACAGGGTGCGTCCTCTGGCGCCGGTAAGAACCGGGTGCACAGCTGCCCGGTGGCGATGGTGGACAGTGGAGAGGCCGAGCTGTACTGGGGACCGCCGGTAAGCTATGTATTTGTTTTATCGTTTTATCATCACTTACATCTACATCTGTGCTATTATTGCTGGTAGTGGATGAAACTTCTAAGGCCTAGTTAGCTCGTACAAGTTCTCAGACTTTTTGTCCTGATGAAGAAAGGATTTCAGCTGGTTCGATGGCAAACAGAATACGAGCAAAGTGACTTGTAACCAAAATGACTTGTCACCGAACTGACTTGTCACCGAACTGACTTGTCACTGAACTGACTTGTCACCGAACTGACTTGTCACTGAACTAACTTGTCACTGAACTGACTTGTCACCGAACTGACTTGTCACTGAAGTGACTTGTCACCGAACTGACTTGTCACCGAACTGACTTGTCAGCGAACTGACTGTCACTGAACTGACTTGTCACTGAACTGACTTGTCACTGAACTGACTTATCACTGAACTGACTTGTCACTGAACTGACTTGTCACCGAACTGACTGTCACCGAACTGACTGTCACCGAACTGACTTGTCACCGAACTGACTTGTCACTGAACTGACTTGTCACTGAACTGACTTGTCACCGAACTGACTGTCACCGAACTGACTTGTCACCGAACTGACTGTCACCAAACTGACTGTCACCGAACTGACTGTCACTGAACTGACTTGTCACCGAACTGACTTGTCACTGAACTGACTTGTCACCGAACTGACTTGTCACCGAACTGACTTGTCACCGAACTGACTGTCACCGAACTGACTTGTCACCGAAATGACTGTCACCGAACTGACTTGTCACTGAACTGACTTGTCACCGAACTGACTTGTCACCGAACTGACTGTCACCGAACTGACTTGTCACCGAACTGACTGTCACCGAACTGACTGTCACCGAACTGACTTGTCACCGAACTGACTGTCACCGAACTGACTTGTCACCGAAATGACTGTCACCGAACTGACTTGTCACCGAACTGACTGTCACCGAACTGACTTGTCACCGAACTGACTTGTCACTGAACTGACTGTCACCGAACTGACTTGTCACCGAACTGACTTGTCACTGAACTGACTTGTCACCGAACTGACTTGTCACCGAACTGACTTGTCACCGAACTGACTTGTCACCGATCAAACTGACTTGTCACCGAACTGACTTGTCACCGAACTGACTTATCACCGAACTGACTTGTCACCGAAATGACTTTGTCACCGATCAAACTGACTTGTCACCGAACTGACTTGTCACCGAAATGACTGTCACCGAACTGACTTGTCACCGAACTGACTGTCACCGAACTGACTGTCACCGAACTGACTGTCACCGAACTGACTGTCACCGAACTGACTTGTCACCGAACTGACTGTCACCGAACTGACTTGTCACCGAACTGACTTTTCACCGAACTGACTTGTCACTGAACTGACTTGTCACCGAACTGACTTGTCACCGAACTGACTGTCACCGAACTGACTTGTCACCGAACTGACTTGTCACCGAACTGACTGTCACCGAACTGACTGTCACCGAACTGACTGTCACCGAACTGACTGTCACCGAACTGACTTGTCACCGAACTGACTGTCACCGAACTGACTTGTCACCGAACTGACTTGTCACCGAACTGACTTGTCACTGAACTGACTTGTCACCGAACTGACTTGTCACCGAACTGACTGTCACCGAACTGACTTGTCACCGAACTGACTGTCACCGAACTGACTTGTCACCGAAATGACTGTCACCGAACTGACTTGTCACCGAAATGACTGTCACCGAACTGACTTGTCACCGAACTGACTGTCACCGAACTGACTTGTCACCGAACTGACTTGTCACTGAACTGACTTGTCACTGAACTGACTTGTCACCGAACTGACTTGTCACCGAACTGACTTGTCACTGAAATGACTTTGTCACCGAACTGACTTGTCACCGAACTGACTTGTCACCGAACTGACTGTCACCGAACTGACTTGTCACCGAAATGACTGTCACCGAACTGACTTGTCACCGAACTGACTGTCACCGAACTGACTATCACCGAACTGACTGTCACCGAACTGACTGTCACTGAACTGACTTGTCACCGAACTGACTTGTCACCGAACTGACTTGTCACCGAACTGACTTGTCACCGAACTGACTTGTCACCGAACTGACTTGTCACCGATCGAACTGACTGTCACCGAAATCACTTGTCACCGAAATGACTGTCCCCGAAATGACTTGTCACCGATCGAACTGACTGTCCCCGAACTGACTTGTCACCGATCGAACTGACTGTCACCGAAATCACTTGTCACCGAAATGACTGTCACCGAACTGACTGTCCCCGAAATGACTTGTCACCGATCGAACTGACTGTCACCGAAATCACTTGTCACCGAACTGACTGTCCCCGAAATGACTTGTCTTGTCACCGAACTGACTTGTCACCGAAACGACCTGCACCCGATGAGGACGGATTAGAGTATCATGGGGAATACTAGTCTGATCATTGCGAGCCGATCACCAGAGAATTATTTATTGAGGATAAATGCCGAGGAGAATGGTCGGGTCCGTGCATTATGGGATCAGAATTGTACTCCATATTGGGATTCGTGGGATCAAAGGACTTTGCCAGGTGCAAATATATTTGAAAGAAAGTCGCACGCATCCCGTGTTCCAGCGGCTTCTGTCCAGCAGCTGGGCATCGAAGATCCGGGGCGCAACTCACTGCGGCCAGTGCGGCGCCGAGATGACGTCATACAGCGGTGCCGCTCGCTACTGCCACTACTACGGCCAGCGCTGCTGCTCGCTCTGCCATTGGAACGATCGGGCCGTGCTGCCATCGAGACTGCTGGCTTCGGGCGACTGCACCCCGGTCCCCGTCTGCCGACGCGCCCTCGGCCTGCTGCGCGCCTGCCAGGACCGCCTGGCGCTGCGACTCGGCGACCGCGGCGACCCCGATTTGGCCGCCTGGACGAAGGCGCCGTTCCTACTGAAGCTCGGCGATGTGATTGACGCTCGGGTCAGGGCCCGACAGTCGCTGCTGGCGAGCTGGCTGTGCCCGGACATGCGGGACCGTCTGGCGGATGAGGCGAGTCTCGGGGAAGGGAAATGGGAAAAAATTGCGGAGCTCAGACTGGCTTGGAATGTTTCAAGTGCAGATTGGGACAAGAATTACAATTTGAATTTCACGAGAGGGCCTGCAGATACCCTGGCGCAACGTCTTCGGCGACATCGTCCCGCTCAACCAGCGCTGCGGCAATTCTGCCCATGATCCACCGACTCTTGAGCATACATGCGCAACCTTGGGAATCACTCGGCCGTTTCTATTGGCAACACACACATGTAAGTCGCTATTGGCTGAGAGCAGTCACGTGACTACTATTAGTGACTACGTGACTACTATTCCATCCAATAGCGACTTACATGTGTGTGTTGCCTATAGAAACGGCCGGGTGAATCCCTAGGTTGCGCCCAAACATGCTCCTGAGCACATTCAAGCGTGCCAATACTGTACGCTGGCACGCACTCATACACACGCTCACCCAGGGTGTACAGCGGCTCTGACTTTCTGATCCTCAGACATGTACGGGTCCATGAGAATTGCCCGCCGAGTAGTTTTTCTCGCTGAGGTTTGCCCGCAATGCTCTATACACGCAGGGGTACATCGGTGAGCAAATATAAATTCAAGCCTATGCAATGTCGCTTTCTTCCATAAATCTCTTTATTAAGACTTACGCAATACTAAGCATTGGGGGTGGGAATGCAGACAGAATCTTCTAGCTGGCCAAATGCGCTGCAGAAAAGAACATTTGCGGGCAAACCTCGGCGGGAAAAAAATGTTGCGGGAAATTCTCGTGCTCCCGACATGTCGCAGCTAATCGACTTTATAGCTCGTAAAATGAAAAGTTACGAGGGGTTTCCAAAAAGTAGTGATACTTTTAACCGTAGCTCTGGTTCCATAGCTACATGTGATTTAAAATTGTATGAACTAATATAGCGGGAAATCTATTCTACAAACTGCTTTTTGAATTTTTAAAATTGATACCAGAGAACAAAAGTTATACCCACGAAAGTAACTTTAGAGTTACCACGAAAATAACCATAGAGCTACACAAACTATATCGAAATGTATACTAGTCGACTTCTGCACTCATTCATTAAGAAGGCATCGATAAATGTCTTGTTTAAGCAATACCCATGGACTTCTATACTTAGCATCTGGACTGGAAGCGAAAAAATTCGCGTTACCACATGAGGCCATAAGAAATCAAAGTTGTTAGTATGAACTGCCACTGGAAAGTTTAGCCGACTTTCGCTTACTTTTGGCTCCAGCTCCACCAACCGAAATATCTTTGACCAAATTTTTCATCATGCAGTTGAAAAATGCGCAAATAATTCCCTCTTTTACATCATGGCCAGCCGTGCACATCATCTGACCCATGAAATGTTCCAGGTAAATGCTTGAAACCCATCTGGCCTCGTCCCCTCAGAATCTAGCAGTTCTTGAATTTCTCGTGGCGAGCAATCGATAATTGAATCAGTGGCAAAGAAGTCGGAAATCTGATTATCCAGGCGCCTGTTTTCCGCCTCCATACGCGCAGATGATGTCGCAGTGCATGTGATCCGAGCTGCTGGGCGGACAGAGGAAAGGTATGATGGTGCGTTTGGAAAAATAGTTGGCACCGCATCTTGTCTCAGATAACGCTTAGCCAGCTGGCCTTTCTTCGCTTTGCGAGTGAAATTGTTGTCTTGTGTTGACTCAACGAAGTCCTCAGATGTGAAATGCAGTGAGCAGGTGCGAGAGTACTTGGTGGGTTCAAAGTCCTTCCTCGGATTCGCCTTGTTCCATTTTCCAGTAGACTCGGCTTGTTAAGTGGATAACAATGAAACGTCACAGTCCTGTCTGGTGTCGAACTATTAGCGAAGCCACTCCTGCAGCCGAATGCCGAACACTTATTCACCATAACGAAGGATATGCTTTCATTATGCAGAGTCAAATGAAGAAAGTGAGTTTAGTTGTATTCGATATAAGCCGCAGCAGTTTTTGATAAATGCATATCTATGGAAAAAATTGGCCTCATGTGGTAATTTTTTTGCGAGAATTTTTTCGCCTCCAGTCCAGATGCTAAGTATAGAAGTCCATGGCAATACCAAAGCCCAATTGCAAAATGATGCTCACTGTGACTGACTGAAATTTGTCTATGGACAGAATTATGCACAGAAAAAAGAAAGCATTAAATTCATTACTTTACTTGCAAACAGAGGAGCTTGCATTTTGCGATTCGTTCATGATTTCATTGCCCATACTCGACAACACACATCGCTGTGCACTCAGTTGTTGCTCAGCAAAGTACCATCTTCACTCTTTGGGGCGCTGGCCATAGTTGCCTCAGAAATTCACGCAAAACTTTGCTCTGCGCACGGATCCTCTGCGGTCAAATTGATTTGAAGCGTTGTTAAGTCTAAACTTTGAAAATCTAATGTAGTCCAAACCCAGATATGCTCGCATTAAGTCACTAATTTTAGCATCCCTAATTAAATCCAAAACCATGTACACCACACCTCATCCCAGGTGCCGGGCTCCATGCACTACATGTACTTTGCCCAGCCCACAGTCGACGATGACGCTGTCGACAGCGCCGACAGGGTCAGCGAGTTCACGCCCGGCGAGCTGCTGGCCATGGCACAGGGCCGCTGGGCTCAGCTGACCAGCCAGCCAATCAGAATCGCCCAGTGCGCAGCCAATCACAGGGCCGCTTGTTTGAGCTGCACACCGCGCGTGTGTCCAGTCTGTCTGGACACTCGGCGACTGGTGTACAAGTACAGCCAGGTGGCTGTGCACTGCCACGGCTGCGACAGTATGTACCACAGGTCAGCTTTGGCGGTGCTCACTTGGGAAGGGTTGACTTCAGAGTATGTTAAAGACGTTCGATGTCAGAATAAAATTGCAACGTGTAAGAAAGGATACAAAATGCCTTTAATGAGGTTGCATTGTGTTTAAGAAGGTTGCATCATGTCTAAAAGAGGTTGCATAATGTGTAAGAAGGTTACATCGTGTGTAAGAAGGTTGCAACATGTGTAAGAAGGTTACAATGTGTCATTAAATAATTCAATAAAAAGCATCATGTCTAAAAAAGGTTGCATCATGTGTAAGAAAGTTGCATTATGTGTAAGAAGAAGGTTGCATCATGTGTAAGAATAAGGTTGCATCATGTGTAAGAATGTTGCATCATGTGTAAGAAGGTTGCATCATGTGTAAGAAGAAGGTTGCATCATGTGTAAGAAGGTTGCATCATGTGTAAGAATGTTGCATCATGTGTAAGGTTACATTATGTGTAAGAAGGTTACATCGTGTGTAAGAAAGTTACATCGTGTGTAAGAAGGTTGCAACATGTGTAAGGTGTCACTAAGGTTTCAGTTACATAGCCGTATGCAGTTGAATGCTCTGCAATAAAGGGCCCCCACCCGAAACCGGCCGCAAAAAACAAACAGGACCTGTCGGTACACCATCCGCGCTTGTCGAGTCTGCCAATGCCAGTCGGAGGTTCGCCGAGCCAATCAGCTGGCAGGAGGGCCGATCTCCTACGATCCCAGGCTGCTGGCCGTCTACCGACCGGGCCAGACCACGGCTGACCAGCTGGCGCTGCTGCGGCGGCTGCTGATGGTGACGCCCAGTAGCGAGTTGCACCTGTCTGATTACGGAGTCTTCCGGCTGCAGGCTAAGCGGCAGTTCTCCGTGTGAATGGCTGGGACCCAGTGGTGGGATCAGGGAGTGGAATATTGATCCCATCATCCTTCCCACTATCTGATAAGACTGATGGGATCAGAGAGGCTGACGGGATCAGAGAGGCTGATGGGGTCAGAGAGACTGATGGGATCAGAGAGGCTGACGGGATCAGAGAGGCTGATGGGGTCAGAGAGACTGATGGGATCAGAGAGGCTGACGGGATCAGAGAGGCTGATGGGGTCAGAGAGACTGATGGGATCAGAGAGACTGATGGGATAAGAGAGGGGGAAGCCTGATGGGATCAGAGAGACTGATGGGATCAGAGAGACTGATGGGATCAGAGAGACTGATGGGATCAGAGAGACTGATGGGGTCAGAGAGACTGATGGGATCAGAGAGACTGATGGGATCAGAGTGGGAAGGCTGATGGGATCAGAGAGTGGGAAGGCTGGTGGGATCAGAGAGTGGGAAGGCTGATTAGTCAGAGAGTAGGAAGGCTGATGGGATCACGGAGACTGACTATCTGAATGTGGGATTTAAGTCTGTGAAGTCTACCAGGTTTGCTGCGTTAATTTTTTCATTTCATTGTTTCAATCTAATGTAAACTTACTATTATTTTATATTATTCTTATTACTTCAAATATAAAGGTATTTCAATTCGCAATTGTGCTTGAGAAGTATCTCAAAGCAAAAAAAACAATCTTATTTAAAGGTCCGAAACGCAAAACAACATACAATTTAAGAGTCAATATAGTGAATGAAATATTATTCCGTTTAAGGTCCGTGTAATTGCGTGGACTGAAATAATAAATAATACATACCGAGTCTGTTGAACGCTGTTCTGCATGGTAGAATATAAGTAGTATATAAAGCATCCGTCAAAAAATAGCAAATAATAGGAAATAAAAAATGGCACAGGCGCGAGGAAGACAGAAATTCCCAAAGGCAAATCGCGTGTGACTGCAGCTGAGAAGGAAGGTAGAAGACCAGCCACTCCCGCCTGCTCAAAATATTGACTTGGGCAGAAGAAAGGAAATTACATAATAAGAAGTATTGCTATCTGCGGGTGCTTGAAAAGAATATCATTAAAAAGAAAAGTGCAGAAGTAACGAATAGGAAGGCGTTCAGGACCTCGTAGCTAGCAGTTTTGACTGCGGGTTGCGCCTTTGTGCGCCACTTCATTTGAGGGGCTGCCATTTCATTTGAGGGGTGCCATTTCATTTGAGGGGTGCCATTTCATTTGAGGGGCTGCCATTTCATTTGAGGGGCTGTCATTTCATTTGAGGGGCTGCTATTTCATTTGAGGGGCTGTCATTTCATTTGAGGGGCTGCCATTTCATTTGAGGGGCTGTCATTTCATTTGAGGGGTGCCATTTCATTTGAGGGGTGCCATTTCATTTGAGGGGCTGTCATTTCATTTGAGAGGTTGCTATTTCATTTGAGGGGTGCCATTTCATTTGAGGGGCTGTCATTTCATTTGAGAGGTTGCTATTTCATTTGAGGGGTGCCATTTCATTTGAGGGGCTGCCATTTCATTTGAGAGGTTGCTATTTCATTTGAGGGGTTGCCATTTCATTTGAGGGGTGCCATTTCATTTGAGGGGTGCCATTTCATTTGAGGGGTGCCATTTCATTTGAGGGGTGCCATTTCATTTGAGGGGCTGCCATTTCATTTGAGGGGCTGTCATTTCATTTGAGGGGCTGCTATTTCATTTGAGGGGCTGCCATTTCATTTGAGGGGTGCCATTTCATTTGAGGGGTGCCATTTCATTTGAGGGGCTGTCATTTCATTTGAGAGGTTGCTATTTCATTTGAGGGGTGCCATTTCATTTGAGGGGCTGCCATTTCATTTGAGAGGTTGCTATTTCATTTGAGGGGTGCCACTTCATTTGAGGGCCTGCCATTTCATTTGAGGGGCTGCGATTTCATTTGAGAGGTTGCTATTTCATTTGAGGGGTGCCACTTCATTTGAGGGGTGCCATTTCATTTGAGAGGTTGCTATTTCATTTGAGGGGCTGCCATTTCATTTGAGAGGTTGCTATTTCATTTGAGGGGTGCCATTTCATTTGAGGGGCTGTCATTTCATTTGAGAGGTTGCTATTTCATTTGAGGGGTGCCACTTCATTTGAGGGGTGCCATTTCATTTGAGGGGCTGTCATTACATTTGAGGGGCTGCTATTTCATTTGAGGGGCTGCCATTTCATTTGAGGGGCTGCCATTTCATTTGAGGGGCTGCCATTTCATTTGAGGGGCTGCCATTTCATTTGAGGGGCTGCCATTTCATTTGAGGGGCTGCCATTTCATTTGAGGGGCTGCCATTTCATTTGAGGGGTGCCATTTCATTTGAGGGGTGCCATTTCATTTGAGGGGCTGTCATTTCATTTGAGAGGTTGCTATTTCATTTGAGGGGTGCCATTTCATTTGAGGGGCTGCCATTTCATTTGAGAGGTTGCTATTTCATTTGAGGAGTGCCACTTCATTTGAGGGGCTGCCATTTCATTTGAGGGGCTGCCATTTCATTTGAGAGGTTGCTATTTCATTTGAGGGGTGCCACTTCATTTGAGGGGTGCCATTTCATTTGAGAGGTTGCTATTTCATTTGAGGGGCTGCCATTTCATTTGAGAGGTTGCTATTTCATTTGAGGGGTGCCATTTCATTTGAGGGCTGTCATTTCATTTGAGAGGTTGCTATTTCATTTGAGGGGTGCCATTTCATTTGAGGGGCTGCCATTTCATTTGAGGGGCTGCCATTTCATTTGAGGGGCTGTCATTTCATTTGAGAGGTTGCTATTTCATTTGAGGGGTGCCATTTCATTTGAGGGGCTGCCATTTCATTTGAGAGGTTGCTATTTCATTTGAGGGGTGCCACTTCATTTGAGGGGCTGCCATTTCATTTGAAGGGCTGCCATTTCATTTGAGAGGTTGCTATTTCATTTGAGGGTGCCACTTCATTTGAGGGTGCCATTTCATTTGAGAGGTTGCTATTTCATTTGAGGGGCTGCCATTTCATTTGAGAGGTTGCTATTTCATTTGAGGGGTTGCCATTTCATTTGAGGGGCTGCCATTTCATTTGAGAGGTTGCTATTTCATTTGAGGGGTGCCACCTCATTTGAGGGGTGCCATTTCATTTGAGGGGCTGTCATTACATTTGAGGGGCTGCTATTTCATTTGAGGGGCTGCCATTTCATTTGAGGGGTGCCATTTCATTTGAGGGGCTGTCATTTCATTTGAGGGGCTGCTATTTCATTTGAGGGGCTGTCATTTCATTTGAGGGGCTGCCATTTCATTTGAGGGGCTGTCATTTCATTTGAGGGGTGCCATTTCATTTGAGGGGTGCCATTTCATTTGAGGGGATGTCATTTCATTTGAGAGGTTGCTATTTCATTTGAGGGGTGCCATTTCATTTGAGGGGCTGTCATTTCATTTGAGAGGTTGCTATTTCATTTGAGGGGTGCCATTTCATTTGAGGGGCTGCCATTTCATTTGAGAGGTTGCTATTTCATTTGAGGGGTTGCCATTTCATTTGAGGGGTGCCATTTCATTTGAGGGGTGCCATTTCATTTGAGGGGTGCCATTTCATTTGAGGGGTGCCATTTCATTTGAGGGGCTGCCATTTCATTTGAGGGGCTGTCATTTCATTTGAGGGGCTGCTATTTCATTTGAGGGGCTGCCATTTCATTTGAGGGGTGCCATTTCATTTGAGGGGTGCCATTTCATTTGAGGGGCTGTCATTTCATTTGAGAGGTTGCTATTTCATTTGAGGGGTGCCATTTCATTTGAGGGGCTGCCATTTCATTTGAGAGGTTGCTATTTCATTTGAGGGGTGCCACTTCATTTGAGGGGCTGCCATTTCATTTGAGGGGCTGCGATTTCATTTGAGAGGTTGCTATTTCATTTGAGGGGTGCCACTTCATTTGAGGGGTGCCATTTCATTTGAGAGGTTGCTATTTCATTTGAGGGGCTGCCATTTCATTTGAGAGGTTGCTATTTCATTTGAGGGGTGCCATTTCATTTGAGGGGCTGTCATTTCATTTGAGAGGTTGCTATTTCATTTGAGGGGTGCCACTTCATTTGAGGGGTGCCATTTCATTTGAGGGGCTGTCATTACATTTGAGGGGCTGCTATTTCATTTGAGGGGCTGCCATTTCATTTGAGGGGCTGCCATTTCATTTGAGGGGCTGCCATTTCATTTGAGGGGCTGCCATTTCATTTGAGGGGCTGCCATTTCATTTGAGGGGCTGCCATTTCATTTGAGGGGCTGCCATTTCATTTGAGGGGTGCCATTTCATTTGAGGGGTGCCATTTCATTTGAGGGGCTGTCATTTCATTTGAGAGGTTGCTATTTCATTTGAGGGGTGCCATTTCATTTGAGGGGCTGCCATTTCATTTGAGAGGTTGCTATTTCATTTGAGGAGTGCCACTTCATTTGAGGGGCTGCCATTTCATTTGAGGGGCTGCCATTTCATTTGAGAGGTTGCTATTTCATTTGAGGGGTGCCACTTCATTTGAGGGGTGCCATTTCATTTGAGAGGTTGCTATTTCATTTGAGGGGCTGCCATTTCATTTGAGAGGTTGCTATTTCATTTGAGGGGTGCCATTTCATTTGAGGGGCTGTCATTTCATTTGAGAGGTTGCTATTTCATTTGAGGGGTGCCATTTCATTTGAGGGGCTGCCATTTCATTTGAGGGGCTGCCATTTCATTTGAGGGGCTGTCATTTCATTTGAGAGGTTGCTATTTCATTTGAGGGGTGCCATTTCATTTGAGGGGCTGCCATTTCATTTGAGAGGTTGCTATTTCATTTGAGGGGTGCCACTTCATTTGAGGGGCTGCCATTTCATTTGAAGGGCTGCCATTTCATTTGAGAGGTTGCTATTTCATTTGAGGGGTGCCACTTCATTTGAGGGGTGCCATTTCATTTGAGAGGTTGCTATTTCATTTGAGGGGCTGCCATTTCATTTGAGAGGTTGCTATTTCATTTGAGGGGTTGCCATTTCATTTGAGGGGCTGCCATTTCATTTGAGAGGTTGCTATTTCATTTGAGGGGTGCCACCTCATTTGAGGGGTGCCATTTCATTTGAGGGGCTGTCATTACATTTGAGGGGCTGCTATTTCATTTGAGGGGCTGCCATTTCATTTGAGGGGTGCCATTTCATTTGAGAGGTTGCTATTTCATTTGAGGGGTGCCATTTCATTTGAGAGGTTGCTATTTCATTTGAGGGGCTGCCACTTTATTTGAGGGGCTGCCATTTCATTTGAGGGGTGCCATTTCATTTGAGGGGCTGTCATTACATTTGAGGGGCTGCTATTTCATTTGAGGGGCTGCCATTTCATTTGAGGGGCTGCCATTTCATTTGAGGGGCTGCTATTTCATTTGAGGGGCTGTCATTTAATTTGAGGGGCTGCTATTTCATTTGAGGGGCTGTCATTACATTTGAGCGGTTGCCATTTCATTTGAGGAGTGCCATTTCATTTAAGGGGCTGTCATTACATTTGAGGGTCTGCCATTACATTTGAGGGGCTGTTATTACATTTGAGGGGCTGTCATTTTATTTGAGGGGCTGCTATTTCATTTGAGGGGTGCCATTTCATTTGAGGGGCTGTCATTTCATCTGAGGGGCTGCTATTTCATTTGAGGGGTGCTATTTCATTTGAGGGGCTGTCATTTCATTTGAGGGGCTGTCATTTCATTTAAGGGGTTGCTATTTCATTTGAGGGGCTGTCATTTCATTTGAGGGGCTGCTATTTCATTTGAGGGGCTGCTATTTCATTTGAGGGGCTGTCATTTCATTTGAGAAGCTGCCATTTCAGAGGGTGTCATTTCATTCGCAGTTTGACTCGCAGTAAAATATAAAAACAATTGAATGTTGGTTAACAGGTAACAGTTGCACTATTTTGGGTTTTAGCTACTAGAAGTTGTTAATTTTTCATAGACCTGCGCAGTAGCAGAAAAAACAGGTCGACAAAAAAGATAGCTTAGCAACATAGAGGTTTTTGAAATTAAAAATAGAAAAGAAAAATGCACAAAGAAGCAGTTGACAAAATAAAATAAGCAAAACTCAGATATTATCTCAGAAAATAAATTCTCTAACTGATGTTTAATACAGTGGAGCATGCATTAGAATAATATTAATATTAATATCTATAGTTTTCTCACAATTCGCATACTCTTTTACACTACTGTCAAGTCAGTAGTATTTGCTACTATTTTGTTCCTGACTTAATAAAAATAACAGCTTAATAGTTGCTTCCAGCAGACAAAAATGATAGCGATTTTCTCTACTTGCTACTGAGTACCGAGTAGAAAGTAGGCAAGTGAGCATCAACTTTAAATGAAAGCTTTTACTGTGCTGACACCTTTCTATAGATTTACGATTATCAATCTTATTGATTTTCCAATCCGGTTAAAAGAGACAAGCAACTCGTATGCAAAAAATGAGCTGAGCACTCAAGGCACCCAATTGTCCATGTGCAAATTGTGGCCAGCGGCCGCGTGTTTGGGCCGCCCGACCTTGGCGTTGGCGCTCCTGCCGCTTTCAGCCGCCGACTCCGCAGCTGAGTCGCTGGGACCCTCGGCGTTGAAACAGCCCAACGGATAAGCATAAATAGTTGTATTCGCCAGATTAACTAATAGTTCAATACAGCCAGATAGCCTAGTCTTGTGCCTGGAGTGAATCTGCACAGTGTAGGATGCGTTGCGAAATCTGGCGCACAGTTCCAGGCGGGGCTGGTGCTCGCCTGCGCACAGGGCCGACGGCATGCTGGCGGCGGACAGCAGCTTATCCACCTGGGCGGACGGCGGGTGTTTAAGTCTACCAACCTGTGTTCAAATCTACCAACCTGTGTTCAAATCTACCAACCTGTGTTCAAATCTACCAACCTGTGTTCAAATCTACCAGCCTGTGTTCAAATCTACCAGCCTGTGTTCAAATCTACCAACCTGTGTTCAAATCTACCAACCTGTGTTCAAATCTACCAGCCTGTGTTCAAATCTACCAGCCTGTGTTTAAATCTACCAACCTGTGTTCAAATCTACCAGCCTGTGTCAATCTACCAGCCTGTGGTCCAATCTACCAGCCTGTGGTCCAATCTACCAACCTGTGTTCAAATCTACCAACCTGTGTTCAAATCTACCAACCTGTGTTCAAATCTACGAGCCTGTGGTCCAATCTACCAGCCTGTGGTCCAATCTACCAGCCTGTGGTCCAATCTACCAACCTGTGTTTAAATCTACCAACCTGTGTTCAAATCTACCAGCCTGTGGTCCAATCTACCAGCCTGTGGTCCAATCTACCAGCCTGTGGTCCAATCTACCAACCTGTGTTTAAATCTACCAACCTGTGTTCAAATCTACCAGCCTGTGGTCCAATCTAGCAGCCTGTGGTCCAATCTACCAGCCTGTGGTCCAATCTACCAACCTGTGTTCAAATCTACCAACCTGTGTTCAAATCTACCAACCTGTGTTCAAATCTACGAGCCTGTGGTCCAATCTACCAGCCTGTGGTCCAATCTACCAGCCTGTGGTTCCAAATCTACCAACCTGTGTTAAATCTACCAACCTGTGTTCAAATCTACCAGCCTGTGGTCCAATCTACCAGCCTGTGTTCCAATCTACCAACCTGTGTTCAAATCTACCAACCTGTGTTCAAATCTACCAACCTGTGTTCAAATCTACCAACCTGTGTTCGAATCTACCAACCTGTGTTCAAATCTACCAGCCTGTGTTCAAATCTACCAACCTGTGTTCAAATCTACCAGCCTGTGTTCAAATCTACCCGATCTACCCGAAATCTACCCGATTCTCCTGGCCTATCCTCAGACTAAGCTACCGATTCTCCTGGCCTATCCTCAGACTAAGCTACCCGATTCTCCTGGCCTATCCTCAGACTAAGCTACCGATTCTCCTGGCCTATCCTCAGACTAAGCTACCCGATTCTCCTGGCCTATCCTCAGACTAAGCTACCCGATTCTCCTGGCCTATCCTCAGACTAAGCTACCGATTCTCCTGGCCTATCCTCAGACTAAGCTACCCAGTTCTCCTGGCCTATCCTCAGACTAAGCTACCCGATTCTCCTGGCCTATCCTCAGACTAAGCTACCCGATTCTCCTGGCCTATCCTCAGACTAAGCTACCGATTCTCCTGGCCTATCCTCAGACTAAGCTACCCAGTTCTCCTGGCCTATCCTCAGACTAAGCTACCCAGTTCTCCTGGCCTATCCTCAGACTAAGCTACCGGATTCTCCTGGCCTATCCTCAGACTAAGCTACCCATTTCTCCTGGCCTATCCTCAGACTAAGCTACCCGATTCTCCTGGCCTATCCTCAGACTAAGCTACCCGATTCTCCTGGCCTATCCTCAGACTAAGCTACCCGATTCTCCTGGCCTATCCTCAGACTAAGCTACCGATTCTCCTGGCCTATCCTCAGACTAAGCTACCCAGTTCTCCTGGCCTATCCTCAGACTAAGCTACCCATTTCTCCTGGCCTATCCTCAGACTAAGCTACCCGATTCTCCTGGCCTATCCTCAGACTAAGCTACCCGATTCTCCTGGCCTATCCTCAGACTAAGCTACCCGATTCTCCTGGCCTATCCTCAGACTAAGCTACCCGATTCTCCTGGCCTATCCTCAGACTAAGCTACCGATTCTCCTGGCCTATCCTCAGACTAAGCTACCCAGTTCTCCTGGCCTATCCTCAGACTAAGCTACCCAGTTCTCCTGGCCTATCCTCAGACTAAGCTACCCGATTCTCCTGGCCTATCCTCAGACTAAGCTACCCGATTCTCCTGGCCTATCCTCAGACTAAGCTACCCGATTCTCCTGGCCTATCCTCAGACTAAGCTACCGATTCTCCTGGCCTATCCTCAGACTAAGCTACCCAGTTCTCCTGGCCTATCCTCAGACTAAGCTACCCATTTCTCCTGGCCTATCCTCAGACTAAGCTACCCATTTCTCCTGGCCTATCCTCAGACTAAGCTACCCGATTCTCCTGGCCTATCCTCAGACTAAGCTACCCGATTCTCCTGGCCTATCCTCAGACTAAGCTACCGGATTCTCCTGGCCTATCCTCAGACTAAGCTACCCGATTCTCCTGGCCTATCCTCAGACTAAGCTACCCGATTCTCCTGGCCTATCCTCAGACTAAGCTACCGGATTCTCCTGGCCTATCCTCAGACTAAGCTACCCGATTCTCCTGGCCTATCCTCAGACTAAGCTACCCGATTCTCCTGGCCTATCCTCAGACTAAGCTACCGGATTCTCCTGGCCTATCCTCAGACTAAGCTACCCGATTCTCCTGGCCTATCCTCAGACTAAGCTACCCGATTCTCCTGGCCTATCCTCAGACTAAGCTACCGGATTCTCCTGGCCTATCCTCAGACTAAGCTACCCGATTCTCCTGGCCTATCCTCAGACTAAGCTACCCAGTTCTCCTGGCCTATCCTCAGACTAAGCTACCGGATTCTCCTGGCCTATCCTCAGACTAAGCTACCCATTTCTCCTGGCCTATCCTCAGACTAAGCTACCCGATTCTCCTGGCCTATCCTCAGACTAAGCTACCGATTCTCCTGGCCTATCCTCAGACTAAGCTACCCAGTTCTCCTGGCCTATCCTCAGACTAAGCTACCCAGTTCTCCTGGCCTATCCTCAGACTAAGCTACCCGATTCTCCTGGCCTATCCTCAGACTAAGCTACCCGATTCTCCTGGCCTATCCTCAGACTAAGCTACCCGATTCTCCTGGCCTATCCTCAGACTAAGCTACCGATTCTCCTGGCCTATCCTCAGACTAAGCTACCCGATTCTCCTGGCCTATCCTCAGACTAAGCTACCCATTTCTCCTGGCCTATCCTCAGACTAAGCTACCCATTTCTCCTGGCCTATCCTCAGACTAAGCTACCCGATTCTCCTGGCCTATCCTCAGACTAAGCTACCCGATTCTCCTGGCCTATCCTCAGACTAAGCTACCGGATTCTCCTGGCCTATCCTCAGACTAAGCTACCCGATTCTCCTGGCCTATCCTCAGACTAAGCTACCCGATTCTCCTGGCCTATCCTCAGACTAAGCTACCGGATTCTCCTGGCCTATCCTCAGACTAAGCTACCCGATTCTCCTGGCCTATCCTCAGACTAAGCTACCCGATTCTCCTGGCCTATCCTCAGACTAAGCTACCGGATTCTCCTGGCCTATCCTCAGACTAAGCTACCCGATTCTCCTGGCCTATCCTCAGACTAAGCTACCCGATTCTCCTGGCCTATCCTCAGACTAAGCTACCGGATTCTCCTGGCCTATCCTCAGACTAAGCTACCCGATTCTCCTGGCCTATCCTCAGACTAAGCTACCCAGTTCTCCTGGCCTATCCTCAGACTAAGCTACCGGATTCTCCTGGCCTATCCTCAGACTAAGCTACCCATTTCTCCTGGCCTATCCTCAGACTAAGCTACCCGATTCTCCTGGCCTATCCTCAGACTAAGCTACCCGATTCTCCTGGCCTATCCTCAGACTAAGCTACCCGATTCTCCTGGCCTATCCTCAGACTAAGCTACCGGATTCTCCTGGCCTATCCTCAGACTAAGCTACCCGATTCTCCTGGCCTATCCTCAGACTAAGCTACCCGATTCTCCTGGCCTATCCTCAGACTAAGCTACCTAGTTCTCCACGCGATGCAGCACAGAAGCAGCCAGTCCCCATACCAGTATGGACCCGGCCAGCAACAGCCGGGTTCTCATGGCCTGCCGATGCACCAGATAGGCGAACTGCACGCAGGCAGTCTGTCCGAGCCGAAGCCGGTCGGCCGTCAGCCTGGCGCAGCAGTTGCACGGCTCGGCAATTCGGCCACACATGCAGCTGCCAGCGTTGGCATCAAATTCGGACGGTTTAGCCAAGTGGCTTAGATAGCTGAGCGTCTTCCTGACATTGGAGCGCAGCTCATCGAGTTTCATGGGATTCTGCAGCAGTTCTGCAACGCCAGACTTGGACGCATTCAAAGTTGCTGGATAGTGCCGACTGCCGGGGCCTGACAGCACCAGCTGGTCATTGTCCGGCAGCTCCCATGGTGTTGCTGACAAAGCAGCTTGAACAGTTGGCCAATCCCTTTGGTTTGCCAGCCTGTCCCGATAGCCGCCGCCATGTAGCAGGTAGACAATTGCAAATATAAATGCCGCTAATAGCAAACCATATAGCCAGTGCTTGCGCCAGCCAAGATAGCGGCGGTAGCGAAATGTTACTGGCAGCATTGGCTTGGCTGGGCTGTTGAAACCAAGTAGAGCTTAAACTTAGTCCTGTCAACTAAGTCCTGAAATAAAAGTGACGTATAAGAGTGGCAATTTTACTCTATTAGACTGGCAATGATTATAGAGTCATCAAAAATATTCTATATCTCAAAGTCTCATTAGACCCTAGTGCAGGGGTCGGCAAACTTTTTACCCCCAAGTGCCCGATAGAAAATACAGCTCATGGCTGCGGGCCATGGAAAGGAAATGAGAGAGAAAAGTAGAAAGGATAAAAGATGATAGGTGAGATGAGAGAAAATGGGAGAGTAGAGAAGGTAGAGAGGGGAGAGAAGAGGAGGGAGAGAAGAGAATGGGAAAGAGGAGAGCGAGGAGAGAGGACGAGGAGAGGGGAGACAGAGAGGAGATACGGGAGAGAGGAGAGAGAAATGAGGAGAGATAGAAGAGGAGAGAGAAATGAGGAGAGATAGAAGAGGAGAGAGAAATGAGGAGAGATAGAAGAGGAGAGAGAAATGAGGAGAGAGAAATGAGGAGAGATAGAAGAGGAGAGAGAAATGAGGAGAGATAGAAGAGGAGAGAGAAATGAGGAGAGATAGAAGAGGAGAGAGAAATGAGGAGAGATAGAAGAGGAGAGAGAAATGAGGAGAGATAGAAGAGGAGAGAGAAATGAGGAGAGAGAAATGAGGAGAGATAGAAGAGGAGAGAGAAATGAGGAGAGATAGAAGAGGAGAGAGAAATGAGGAGAGATAGAAGAGGAGAGAGAAATGAGGAGAGAGAAATGAGGAGAGATAGAAGAGGAGAGAGAAATGAGGAGAGATAGAAGAGGAGAGAGAAATGAGGAGAGATAGAAGAGGAGAGAGAAATGAGGAGAGATAGAAGAGGAGAGAGAAATGAGGAGAGAGAAATGAGGAGAGAGAAATGAGGAGAGAGAAATGAGGAGAGATAGAAGAGGAGAGAGAAATGAGGAGAGAGAAATGAGGAGAGATAGAAGAGGAGAGAGAAATGAGGAGAGATAGAAGAGGAGAGAGAAATGAGGAGAGATAGAAGAGGAGAGAGAAATGAGGAGAGAGAAATGAGGAGAGATAGAAGAGGAGAGAGAAATGAGGAGAGATAGAAGAGGAGAGAGAAATGAGGAGAGATAGAAGAGGAGAGAGAAATGAGGAGAGATAGAAGATCAGAGCCGGGGAGAGAGAAGAGACAAGAGAAAGAGAAAGAACTGCATGAGAAGAGACATAAACTTGAGCAGGCTAGATTGCTATTGTGAAGTTTCAAAGGACCCGAGGGCCAGATTGAGAAGCTTCACAGGCCGCATGTGGCCCGCAGGCCGAAGTTTGTCAAGCCCTGCCCTAGTGGGATAATATGGGATAAATGGGAATAACTAATCTTCTACTACCTTGTCATTGACCTTGTTGGCAGTCTATGCACTAAAGCATAAAATAATTCTTATCCAATAGCTTTCTGCTTAAAAATAGAATCAGTAAACTTAAAACTAAGAAATTAAAGACTATTGGCAAAAAAACCTGTAGCTGTCTATCAAATGGCAGTCATTTTTATTATCATGACTCATATATAAAGTGTAGCAACAAAAGTGTATAAAGTAAGTAATATTACAATATTAGCTTTTACTATAAACTTTAATTATAAGATACTCATATATTTAAGCATATTTGACATATATTTTTTATCAGTTCTGATAAAAAAATAGAAGTGAGCAAATAGACAAAAATTTTGTGATATACATAAAATAAAATCAAAATATGAAAAAACTTAGACACTAAAGTTATCAATAGCAAACAACTAATTGATTAGCCCAGTGGATCAACTAAAGGAGAGGTAGGAAGGCAGTCACTTTTCCCTTAAGTAAAGACCAGAAAAAATCAAAGGGAGGACCAAAATAATTTTTGCCAAAATACAAAGCCATCCCTTCTGGTGTTCTGCTCCTCTCCCTTAGGTCTTTACCTTTTATAATATGCCCCCTCTCAAAAATTTCGAGTTTTGCTACTGGATTAGCCTAATAAATTGTGCTAGCCTGTACTTCCTATAAGTTTTTAGTATTTCTATGTGCCTAATGAACATCTACAATGATAGTGCTGTTATATTATTGCGATTTATACAAGTAAAAATAGTTTAATAATAGTCACATTGAATTCGCGCACAAACTAAAAGTAAACTCACCATTTTGTTTTAGTATGCAAAATATTATTGACAAATAATTTTTGTTATAAACATAGCCATCTAAACAGTATATATACGAGTGAATTTTGCCCAAATAAAAGTAACATTTTCTTGCTCTTGAAATATTTGTGCGCTATAATATTGGTTCATTCTATATTCTCAGATTAACTTTGAAATCTTATTGAGTTAGTTATTTTGAGGAAAGAGAGAGTAACAATGCTCAGAAAATTGCTAAGAGAAGGGATTGGGAGGAAATTCAGAGAGTTGTGCTGTGACCCTCTAATCCCGGTGAACGCCCAACTAGGACAATCTGATAAGTTCATGTACCAGTACTAGACTGCTCAGGCCATACATAAGACACTACCAGACTAATACATAAGACGCTACCAGACTAATATATAAGATGCTACCAGACTAATACATAAGATGCTACCAGACTCATACATAAGATGCTACCAGACTAATACATAAAATGCTACCAGTATATTCAAATGAATTCTAAGAAACAGTTAAGGAGTGAAAATAGAAGTGCAATTAAGATAAACTAGTTAGCAGACAGGAACAACACCTGTACAACTTGGTGGCATTTAGTGGGATTACTAGCAATCTTCGCCCCCCAATGGGGGACATCTAGATAGAATCTCTGTTCTCTACAAGTATCAATAAGATGGCCAAACAAAGCCCTCACATAGTCAATAGAAAAACTGCTCAGATGAAGTGCAATGCAAAAAGAAAACATCCTAAGACAGCAAGGATCCCCCCAGATAGCAAGCACCTACAGATAGCAAGCACCCCCAGATAGCAAGCACCCCCAGTTAGCAAGCACCCCCAGATAGCAAGCACCCCCAGTTAGCAAGCACCCCCAGATAGCAAGCACCCCCAGATAGCAGGCACCCCCAGTTAGCAAGCACCCCTAGATAGCAAGCACCCCCCAGATAGCAGGCATCCCCAGATAGCAAGCACCCCCAGTTAGCAGGCTCTCCCAGATAGCAAGCACCCCCAGATAGCAGGCTCTCCCAGATAGCAAGCATCCCCCAGATAGCAAGCACCCCCAGTTAGCAGGCTCTCCCAGATAGCAAGCACCCCCAGATAGCAGGCTCTCCCAGATAGCAAGCATCCCCCAGATAGCAAGCACCCCCAGCTAGCAAGCACCCCCAGATAGCAAGCACCCCCAGATAGCAAGCACCCCCAGATAGCAAGCACCCCCAGATAGCAAGCACCCCAGATAGCAAGCACCCCAGATAGCAAGCACCCCCAGCTAGCAAGCACCCCCAGATAGCAAGCACCCCCAGATAGCAAGCACCCCCAGATAGCAAGCACCCCCAGATAGCAAGCACCCCCAGATAGCAAGCACCCCAGATAGCGAGCAACCAATTGATAGCAAGTATTGATCCTTAAATAGCAAGCATCCACCGGACAATAAGTAGCAAGTGCAACAATTTCCTTAGCTTTATAATGGCTCCTTTGTGATTGGCATGACGCTTCTTTTTACATTTGAAACTGCGTCTCTTATGTTTGACTTGGAGGCTCTTTAATGTTTGACATGGTGGCTTTTTAATGTTAGACATGGTGGCTCTTTAATGTTAGACATGGTGGCTCTTTAATGTTAGACATGGTGCCTCTTTAATGTTCGACATGGTGGCTCTTTAATGTTCAACATGGTGGCTCTTTAATGTTCGACATGGTGGCTCTTTAATGTTCAAAATGGTGGCTTGTTTGACATGGTGGCTTTTTAATCTTTGACATGGTGGCTCTTAAATCTTTAACATGGCTTCTAAATGTTTGACATGGTGGCTCTTTAGTGTTCTTTATGGTGGCTCTTTTTTGTTCGACATGGTGGCTCTTTTTTGTTCTACATGGTAACTCTTTTATGTTTGATACGGTGGCTTTTAATGTCTGACATGTTGGCTCTTTAATGTTTGACATGGTGGCTCTTTTATGTTTGACATGGTGGCTCTTTAATGTTCGACATGGTGGCTCTTTAATGTTCAAAATGGTGGCTTGTTTGACATGGTGGCTTTTTAATCTTTGACATGGTGGCTCTTAAATCTTTAACATGGCTTCTAAATGTTTGACATGGTGGCTCTTTAGTGTTCTTTATGGTGGCTCTTTTTTGTTCGACATGGTGGCTCTTTTTTGTTCTACATGGTAACTCTTTTATGTTTGATACAGTGGCTTTTAATGTCTGACATGTTGGCTCTTTAATGTTTGACATGGTGGCTCTTTTATGTTTGACATGGTGGCTCTTTAATGTTCGACATGGTGGCTCTTTTATGTTCTTAATGGTGTCTGTTTTATGTTTGACATGGTGGCTCTTTAATGTTTGAAATGGTGGCTCTTTAATGTTTGACATGATGGCTCTTTAATGTTTGACATGGTGGCTCTTTTATGTTCTTAATGGTGTCTGTTTTATGTTCGACATGGTGGCTCTTTAATGTTTGACATGGTGGCTCTTGTATGTTTTACATTGCGCTTCTTTTATGTTTAGCAGTTTTTTGCTTTTAAGGTGTTTTAATAAAAAATCATTTTGCGCTACCAAGATTTGAACCCAGGTCGCTACATTAGCAGTCCAGTCTGTTCACATCTAGGCTATCTTTTTTCAATTGGAGCACATGAATTGTGGCCCTTATAATTCAATACTTATAGCAAGTCAGTTAGAGTAAAAAGTTATGACATAATCAATTTCTCAGTCAGCCAGTATCAGTCTTAATTTAAGTTAGCAATATGGTTACGCAATTTTAATCAAGTCTTGTGCGCATTTCTGTGGCAGTGTTTTCACCTTGTTGTGATGCAATCTTTATCAGAATTGAAATTCAGCCAGTCAGTTTTTTCTCTAGTATTCTTAAAATGCATTTCAAGTCAGAAATTTTGCTTGACCTTTGCAAAAAAGCATGTTTTTCGAATATTTAATCCCTTTTAACATAGAGCAATTTCTTAGCCAAGATGCATGTACCGTCCCAGGAAAATTTTTGATCGAATAGTGCAAGTTTAAAGAAAATCGGTTGAGCCAATATTTCTGAAATCTATCGCATAGCTAGATAGATAGATAGATACAGACAACTCATTTTTAGTATATAGGATTAAAATTGATAAAGTAGAAGATAATTAGCCCTGTTACAACTTTGGTGGCAGCTTGTAGGATATTTAATAAATACTAGCATCAATAGTTATGAGTTTAGAAAGACAGAGCCAAAAGGCCTATCACAAAATTATAATTTTTGTTTTTTATTATAAAACTCAAATAATTGTCTAGTATATAATATAATGAATACTCTAGTTAGGCATTCTTTCTAGTAGATAATTATAAATTATTTTAAAAGTATAAACTATAATAATAGTAAAAAATGAAGAAAGTATTGATTATAATATCTTAATTTATTAGCATAACTTTGATCTCTCACTTTAAATATTATTTTCTGTTTTTTTTCTAGCATTATTATTCTTTGGCATTCTGGGTTATTTTCTGGAATTTACAGATAGGCAACTTATCAACTGCTACACTTTCCTGCTTTGGAATACTATATGGGACTTATTGACTTTTTTATTCTGTGACTTTACTTTTTATGTTTAAATCTTATATACTATAAAAGTTTGAAAAAATCTAGAAAATAATTTAGAGTGAAAAACCAAAGTTATGCCAAGCAAGTTCTCACCATAGACAATTTTTTATTAATATTTAAAATAAGAAAGATTGTGTTTGGTTAGACTTAACACTTCTATAACAATATTATAAATAAAATGTCTAAAATTACTGTCTGGTTCATTGATTTAAATTTAAAATACTATAAAATATTCATTAACTATTTTGGATACAACATCTGGACAAGCAGTAGCAGTTTATTCATTTATGGCTAATTAGCAATAATCAAGTACTGAAAAATCTAGAAAAAAATAATTTTTAGTTTAATTAACACCATTTGTCATAACTAACAACTTTGATACTATGATTTTTCTTCAGTTCAGTAATTATTCAGTTATTCAGTGATTCAGTAATTATTCAGTAATTAACACCATTATAGGCCTATTCATTTCTAGTTGAGATGTTTCAAAGCAAATAAAAAAAGTCCAATTGAGAGAGATCACCCGATAAACTTGTGTAAGCACTTCATTTTGAAGACTTGACAATTGAGATGCAGATTTATTTAAGTATATTTAATACTGTAATATCCAAACCATTAGGTCCAATTATCGTTTGTCCGGCGCTTAAAAAGTTTTCGTGATAAAAAATAAAACAAACTCAGTGCGCACGTTAATATTAATACAAACTACGGTAGACTTTTTAAGATACTATTCTGACTTCTCTTTTTCTAACGTATTTTTATAGATTAATTAAATAGTCACTTGTACATGAACTTATATATATATCATTTTTTACAGAATATATAGTGTTGCATCAGATTAAACTTTATGTAAACAGTACCAAAAGGACTACTGATGATAGGATGTAAAACTCAAAGATTGTGTATTTTAGGGAGCCCATTTGCTGGAAAAATACACCGCGGAGATACAAAAAAACGTTTTTATCACGAAACTATTCCATGCAGCCCGGCTGAGGCGAAAGTAAGATCTCAGAAAGACATACAGAATGTGGACCCTAATAAATCTTGGTAACGCAATTAAAGGACTTGGATGATTGAATACCTACATTTTATAGATATGTACATGTAAAGTACAAATGTAAACTATCGAAGAAATAAATTTACAAGAACAAGATTACAGCGGGAACACGAGGAGATCGAATTTCCCGCAGGAAGTTCTCGACGAGGTTTCCCGCGCGAGTTTTTCCTTCCGAGGTTTTCCCGCGCAGGGTTTTTTACAATCGGAATTTCAAGTCAAATCCTAATCAAGCTTTTTCGGTGTCCCTGGGTGCTGGTATGATTTTACAATTGGTAGAGAGGAGATCCAGACGACTATAGCTATACATGCATGCGCATTGGAGGGTGGGCCGGTGACAAGTGTTCTGCGTTCAAATTGCAATGCCCCTGGTGTTGGGGATGAAATTATATATATTGATTATGCTGGAAAATTATGTTTATGATTATTTAGAAGTCCATTGTGCTTGCCGAGCATATCTTGCAGAAGATTGCTTCCTGAACAATTTCTTGCCACTTCTCACTGAAGGGATTTTTATGGATTGATTTTCACGGAGAGGAAATTTATGCATGATTGCAGTTTAAATGAGATGAAACTGATGGACTATAGTTTTACCTAGAGAATTTTTACGGACTTCAGTTCCAGTGTTGAACTTTTCAATCTAAACTTCGCAGATTCTCCTCTAACACGAAAATTAATAGTGTTCGTGGATTAAGAATACAGAAAGTTTAGTTGTCTGCGACTGTTATATTTATATTGTTTACATAAAACTGTTTTCTTTGGCTAAGTGATGGAAACGAGAAGTGTTTTTAACTATGTACAGTTTTTGTTTTAACAAGTTACTATTTCCACAATTTTTTCGTACGTGTTTAAATTTGGACCTCCTTAGCCCACGCGCGCACGATATTGATATTTCATTAAAAAATCAGGGTAACTCATAGTAGTTTTAATGCGCTTGTAAGGACGATTCGAGAGTAAATTTTTGTGTTTAAATAACTAAGTATTCAGTTCTAAAATTTATTTTAGAATTTTATGGATTCGTCTGTACCATAAGCAGTATAGGCCTATCTCAACCCAACCCAATGCAATGTTGTTGGTTACCAATCCAACAACAAAAGTAATACTCTTATTTGTACTAACTATTACTGCACATTCCGAGCAATTAATAGAGGGTAAGAAAAATTTGTGAGATTGTATTTTTATTATTATTTTTCAATTGGTTGGAGTAGAATGTCCTAAATTAAATTATTTTGAGTTTTGACAGTATGATGCAATGTAATTTCAATATATTGATATGCTCCTATGGTAATGAACTAGTTTCCTGATGTTGAATTACTTTCATTTAAAGTTTTACGCAAACAGACTAACAGTAAAGTAAGTATATTTTAAAATGTATGTACATTGATCTTTAAAATGGTCAAGTTTTAAACTTTGCTTATGAAAGTAAATTTCTATAGCTAGTAGCAGAATAGAACCAGTAATGTGATTGACCTTTTAAATTTATACTTGAGCAATTTTTTTGGAAATTTACTATATTGGGTGACCAATTGTGTTATTATATATATAATGCTATTTTTAATGCTTTAATATATCTTAATTGACTTAAATATATCTTTATAAAATTGTTTTTTTTGTAATATGCCATCAAAATATTTAAACATGCAAAACTAGGACATTTCCATTGGAGAATTTTTATATGCCACATTGCATAGTAACATTTAATAAACCATTAATGAAGGTAAATGTCATTATTATATAACTAATAATTAAAATTGTTATTAGTTGTTTTGAGGATTTAGATAGTCTTTTTAAAAGAATAAACTTAATTCTTCCTTTCCATTTTTCTCTTTCTTAGGGGCCTATTAGAATTAGATATGCCTTCTTGTTAATCAATTTTAAAATGCTTTGGTAATAAAAAGCAAAAAGAGAATTTTGAAAAATAAAACCTAGTACTATTTTTTTTTATTACCTTTTTAATAATAGACAATAAGTTAAATGCCTAATTCTAGGGCTTATAACTCCAACAAACATAAAATAACCAAAATCAGTGTTTTTTAATTGTTTACAAGTAATATGTTTGGTCTAAATATACTTTTCAATTCCCATTGTAGATAGCAAGTATCAACTCAGTAAAGTAAAGGATCATGGTAATTTTTTAAGTGATTGTCCAATATTGTCAGCTTGCCAAGCTCTTCATCGATTTGTAATCAGCTGTGATGCAGTATCTACTTTGATCGGTTGTGGCACTTGTCTTGAAGGTTATCATTCATCACCTACACCTACGAAAGAATCAAGACAAGACCAACATCTGACAACTTGTATACAATGTAAGTCTAAGCTTTCGCCTAATTCTTCTTAGTGATTATTTTTATAGTATGCCATTTAAGTATATAAGCTGCACTCTAGGAAGGTTTAACATAGGTTAGGGGTAAGCCCAATTTATATATAAATTTCTGTCCATTATAGATTTTAATGCAAAAATTTAAGGATGGTAAAAAATGGTTGATTCAAATGCATTCAGTTATGTGTGTAAAAAGAATGCAAATAGCTATCAGAAAAATTTTTTTCTTAAAAATCAAATCTCTCCTTACTAAATGTCTTGGTTGCTCCCTAATAGAATAATACATACTTTAGCATGCTGATAGGTACTCCTTAATAGCAAAATTAGGAATTTTTTAGATTTATAAACTTTGATTTTTTTAGAAAACTACTTCCTAAAAAAAGACAAACAGACTAGTGCTCATATGCATGTTTGAAAGCTTGGACGATAGGAAATAGTTACAAATGGTCAGAATGGTTCTCAGACCTAGCAAGGAAGTTCAAAATAGTATTTCTTATTTCACTTATACAAGATAATTGAGGGCAGAGATTGCAATAAATTTGTCGCCTATGACCCCAGGTTCAACTGTGGCTTGCGTGCGCAAAAATTGGCCCGAGGAGGTTGTCGTGCGATTCAAAGCCATAAGGATGATAAGAGCCAACCTCAAAGGGCACAGAGAGTGTACATGTCTGAGCATCAGAAAGTCAGGGCCGCTGTACACCCTGCGTGAGCGTGTGCATGAGTGCGTGCCTGAGTACAGTACTGGCGCGCTTGTATGCGCTCAGCAGTCAGCGGAATGGGCAGATTGCCCCAGCACTGGTTGTGAGGCAATTTTTAAATGTGTGCGTGACTTGAGTACCGCGCTATGGTGTTACTTTTCTGTCAATAATAAGTAGCTTATCTAGAAATGGAAAAACAACAGACGGCTACTGCGGGCTATAAGCCTAGTTATTAGTGTGTTTTCGTTGAAATTCGAAATGCCTTGAATCCATGTCACGATCCTAATGCTTGAGCTTGGGCCTGGGCTAACACTTCTTAAATATCCTGTTCTGTTTTTCGTTGTCTCGGCTTACATTTGTCATAATAGATCGTGTTTTTTTGTAAGTCAAATATGATAAAAACAAATTTATATCTAATATCTATAGGCCCTGGCTTTGCACAGGTAAGGCAGGCAGACAGGCAGTGCGCCTCTGGAGTCCCTGGGCTGTCTAAAAATGGGGCTAATTTACTAGTACTAGGATTAGCGGCTGCCTTGTATCGTAAATTCGTGGTGGTTGTGTTAGATTAGGTAGCTTATTTGACTAAAATACGCTCGTGTCTATATTTAGAATTCCTTTTCCCTACCAAGACGGCAATCTAGAGGCTATGGAATAGTAGTAGTAATAATGATAATAGATTAGAGGGGCTGCATACGCAAATCTCGAAGCTAGCGGTAGGTGAGGGTGCAGCCAGTGCCGGCGCGTGCGTGCCTTTTGTTGCACGTGTTGGCCCTGCAGTTTATTATTATTATTATTAAAGTGAGCGAAATAGCTGCCTAGAATAATACAGTTGAAGCGTACGGGTGAGGGGCATCTGGCGGCATGAGGCAGGGAGAGAGGTGAATAGTTTGCAGAGAAATGCTTGTGTTTGAGCAGTGCTCAGTAAAAGCATATATTCAATGCCCCCTTGTTTTCAAGTATCTCTCTCTCTCTTATCTACTCGAGCTGGCTCAGTGCGCGCCTGTTACAGCGTTTAAATGAAAAGAATCGCAGCTTTGTGTCTTGACATTCGAAGAAAATTAATATTTGCAGTCGTTTCTTTGGAATTGCTTGTCTTTTCTATTAATTCTCTTATAGTAGGCTGCATTCCATTGAGATGCTGGCTTGCTTGACTAGCTTACCCAGGTCCTGGACTTCGTGTCTAGGGGATATCCTGTCTTATAATATCCAGGATTTTAGCTGACGTTCAGTATCCTGTCTAGTTATTTAATTTGCTTCTCCTGCTTAAGTAGTCGGATGCAGACAAAATAAAATAAATTATGCCTTTAATATTTTTATCTGGTTTTGCTGTTTTCGCTAAAATGTTGCATTCTACGATTGTATTTGAATTTCCCAATAGCTTAAATAATAGAATAAAACACCAATTTTCGAAATTTTAGATGGG
The DNA here is from genome assembly GCA_002269645.1 of Macrostomum lignano. Classification (NCBI taxonomy): domain Eukaryota; kingdom Metazoa; phylum Platyhelminthes; family Macrostomidae; genus Macrostomum; species Macrostomum lignano. The sequence goes on along the minus strand of NIVC01002170.1, from coordinate 25,860 downwards.
TTCCCAGCGGAATTTCTCAAATGGCCAGTGCTCAATAGGGATTCTCATATGACCCAAGTTTTCAAAGGGAAGTTCTCATGTGAGCAATTGCTCAGAGGGAAATTCTCCAAGTAGCCAACCAATCAAGGGAGAATTTCTCTGTTGACTAAGCGCTCAAATGAGAATTAAGGGAATTTCTCAGTTGTTTTAAGTGTTCAAGGGTCATATGGCTTTAACAAGTTTTTAGCAGATAATGGGTTACAATTTCCTTCGTTTCTCTCCTTTCAAATTTATTTCGCTCAACAATTTGGGTAGCTGAAACGTATTTAGTTACTATAAGTAGTAGCAAAAATCTATGAGAAAAAGCTGCAGTGGTCGATTGAGTCTTATCCCTACTACTGCCACTACTGGACAAAATAGCCTATGACTTTATAGTATATTCGCATTAGTATACATTGCTCTCATTTTCTTTTCATTTTCTCTATTTTCAACAAAAAACTGCACTGCTGGCGATTGGTAATAGTCAAGCACTTTTGGGGAATCGTACGCCGCGCACTAGGGATTAGCAGCACTATTTAGAGGCGGACAGGTATGGGGAAGGCAGGACCGCGAACTGGGGACTCTTAGGTAGAGGAAATTAATCCGCATACAAAAAATCAATCGCTTGGGTTAGAAAATCGATATGGCTTTCTTCCTCATATTTTCCATTTCCTGTTCTTCTCTCGCTTGCACAGTGTTCAACAATGGGGGGAAGGCGGGGAGTTGCAGAGGTTTCTTGGCTAGATCCGAAAATCGATTAACTAACTGATTGATTTCCTCCCCCTTGCCCCAGCTTACAGGAAGTGTTGCAGTGCCGCTATATATTTGCTGCCGTACCGCTC